>JAWPHD010020648.1:0-31011 GCA_037043455.1 Cyrtodaria siliqua | reverse complement strand
AGGCTAACTGAAGTTATCTGAGATAACGAACTATTTTTTATTACATAACTGTCATAAATTTACATTGGACTATGAATGACGTAATTTTAGTATCACACAAAACTATTTTTTATTACATAACTGTCATAAATTTACATTGAACTATGAATGACGTAATTTTAGTATCACACAAAAAAGTTATAAAACTTTTTTGCATCATCAGTGATGATATAACTTTGCCGGAACTACTTTCTTAACATATTTGTTAAAAAAACAACACTGGTTTAAAGTTAAAATATTTTTTAATTTCTTCTTTTACGTAAAGTTATATAATAAACAGTATAATTAACAGCATAAATTTGATACTGAATTTATGTCACTCGAGGAAAAAAGTGGTAATTGGGTTAAAAAAACTCGTTCGTCGATCTCGTTTTTTTAACCAAATTACCACTTTTTTCCTTCGTGACATAAATTCAGTATCAAATTTATGCTGTTAATTATTCTGTTTATTTACCACTAAAAATGATATATATTTATGAATGTATTGTTAAAATTACTCATTGCTGAAAACCCTTTGGCTGAAACAAGTGCCCCGAACAATAGCGAAATTGCCTGCTAGTTCTAGAAAATTAAAGTAATAGGTACTCATATGATTCGTGTAAATCCATGTTGGTTTTCATCTCGAAGAAAACAGGGGTACACATGTTTCTTTTTAGCTCGATATTTCGAAGAATATGAGTGATTATGTACTCGCGCTGGCGTTGGCGCCCCACATCAAGGTTTGCGTGTAAGCTGTGTTTACAAGTCTATCTCTCTTTCATTTCTTATCCTAGCACAACCAAATTTGGCCATAATTATGCTTCCTTATAGCATTACCTTAAGGGCTGCATAGGTAATTTTGGTTCCTGTAACCCATGGGCTCCTATGGAACCCAAATTATGATAGCCCTTAAGATTTGTCTCATTTCACATCAGATTTTGCGTGTAAGCTGTGTTTATATGTCCATATCTTTTACATTTCTTAACCTAGCACAACCAAATTTGGCCATGAGTTTCCTTATAGCATTATCTTAACGACTGCGTAAGCAATGTTGGTTTCTGTACCCCTGGGCTCCCATGGAACCCAAATTCTGATAGCCCTTAAAATGTGTCTCATTTCACATCAAAATTTGCATGTAAGCTGTATTTACAGTTCTATATCTCTACATTTCTTGTCCTGGCTGAACTAAATTTGGAAATTGGGTTTCCTTATGTAAAGCGTTGCATAAGTAATTTGTCTTCTACAAATTCTGGGCACCCATGGAACCCAAATTGTGATGGCCCTTAACATGTGCAATAAAGGCAGATCAAGGTTTGCGTGTAAGCTGTTGTATATAATTTATCTATATCTCTTAAAATATTTTTCTTATGTCACCCAAATTTTGGTTTTGGATTTCTTATAGCATTATGCATCTAATTCATCCCCTCACCCCACCCAACCCGAAACCCCCCCCCCCCCCCCCCCCATTTTACATCCGATCTTTACCCCCATCCCACCCCATCCGATCTCATTCCATGCCTCGCCTGAAACCCGATTTCTTTTTACATATTTCTATGTTGTTTTGGTTTATCAATTATACACTTATAGTTATGTTGCGCCCCCGCCCCCTCTCCCCCTCCCGCATCCATTAACCATCGCTCCACCCCGTCATCACAACAACCCGATTTTTTTGATTTTTTTTATATATATCTCATATTTTTGTTTTATAATCAATTTGTTTCGCCCCCTACCCCAACCAATCCCCATCCCAGTCATCACCACCAACCGAATGTTTTTTTCCCCCCATGTTTTTTGTTTTTTCCATATGTCTGTTGTTTTGTCTTATCAAATATACATCTATATCAATGATGCACCTCGTCCGGCCCCAATCCCACATTCCCCAACCATACCCAAACCACATAATCACCACCACCCAAATGTTTTTGTTTGTTTGTTTTTTACATATCTCTGTGAAATATCAATAAAAAAACTGAAATGAAGCCACAATAAAAAAAATACTAGATTCTTATCCCCACCCTCCCCGAGTTGCCTTTCGACCACAAATTTCTTTAAAATGACAGCAGTTTTTGGATTAAAACTGATAAAAATATAAAAAAAATAATTTCACACACTGTCCCAAATTTTACTATTATTTGTATGAGATTCTAAAAATAGTTCTATATCGGCCCGAGTTTCTATGCCTGCCCCGCCCCTCAACCTCACCCCACATTGTTTTAGCCTTGTTTTCTGATGGTGTTGAATGAAAGGTGCTGGTGAAAGTTTGAATGAAAGGCTGTCATGCCGTTTACATATTGCAGATCCGAGACTCCAGTTACAAGAGGGTGTTGAATGAAAGGTGCTGGTGAAAGTTTGAATGAAATGCTGTCATGCCGTTTACATATTGCAGATCCGAGACTCCAGTTACAAGAGGGTGTTGAATGAAAGGTGCTGGTGAAAGTTTGAATGAAATGCTGTTATGTCGTTTACATATTGTAGATCCGATCATACGGTTTAAAAGAAAATAGACAATTCCGGAAACAAATATTTCATTAATCTAGTCCATTTTTGTCTCGCATTTTTCGAAAAAACAACAACATATGTTTTGCTTTATCAGTGGCGTAGGTGGCGTCAACTTTCAAATGTTGCATTTAGATCACTTTCTCAAAATTTTCAGTCATAGTTATATCTTGGGAAGTGCATCGCCAGTTGACATAGGAAATGCGGATGTGACCTTCACCATCCAAGCAAAGGGCATATACATAAAACTACATATGTTTGCAATGAACTTGCGTTTGGGGCACTTTCTCAGAAACTGAATGCACGTGACCTTTCAAACTTTGGTTAAAGTTGTGTCTTTGGTAACATATTGCAATGTGTCATAGTTATTGCGGATGTGACCGTCTCCATTCAAGCAAAGGGCAGACGACTTTTTTATATGTACGTAAATGTCATTTTCTCGGGAATTGTGTGCACTACAGATTTCAAACCTTGCTATTATTTGTATCTTGGGTTTTACTTCGCAACATGGAATAGCAGTTGCACTTCGCAACATGACACAGTGACCCTCCAGGCAGAGATCTTGTTAATTCTTTCTTTTGCATCACTTTCTCACAAACTATATGCATCGGATGTTTCAAACTTAGTTTATCTTTTATTTGTTATAGTTTATTCTTGGGAGAAATAAAATATTTTGATACTAGATTTGTCTTGGCTAGTACATCTTTTAGCACACATGGGTTTCGTCTTTGACCTTGATCTACCCTTTTGGGTGAAGCAACATTCCTTTTTTTTTATTTGTTTAAATCTTATGCAGTGTTGCGTCGTCTGTCTGCTCGTAATTTTTTTTTTGTATGGTGATTGAGTCCAAGATGGATGTTCATGGAACTTCATAGGAATGTTGTTCTTGGTGTCTATTTGGTCCTTATTAAGCATCAAGTTGACCTGATATTCAAAATAGCCGCCATAGCTTAAAATCGATTAAAAATACAACTTTTTGCGACTACTTATCACAAATCTAAGTGGTATTGATTTGTAACCTTTACCAAAATAAGTGGCATGACATGCAGTTGGTCCTTAACTAAATACTTTTGATTTGATATCAAACATGTCCACCAGAGGCCATCTTTGATAACATAGAGTTATATAGGAACATTTTGTGAAATTATTTGATGGATTTTCCAGAAACTGTACAGGAATGTTGTTTTTGATATGTAGTTATTCTTTAGTAAAACTCAAGTCGGCGGAATATTCAGGGTAATCGCAACAGCTAAACATTGATTTTAGAAAAATGTAAACTCAATTGTTGTTGCTTTTTATTCAAAATGTAACAGTAGGCGAGACGTTTTAATCCGCGGATTTCTTGTTTAAATGTTTTAATGAAAGGCTGATTTACCTTTAAATAATTATGACTGATTTACAGTATAGGTGAAGGTTTTATTGTGTGAAAAGGAGTTCTTGTTTACACTCTGGCGTGGCGCAGTCGGTAGCGCGGCGGTTTTGTAACCGGAGGCCCCGGGTTCAATCCTCCGTGGTGCCACTGTGTTCCGTCGGTGTGTTCTTGGGCAAGACACTTTTCCTCAGCCTCGTCCGTCGGATGGGGACGTAAACCGGGCGGTCCCGTGTATCGGTCTATCCTCCGAGCACGTTAAAGAACCATAGGAATCTTTTCGATAATAAGAGTAGGGCAGGTTCCCGGATTCCTATGTATCCTTCCCCTCTCTCTGGGGCGGCTCTAAATAACCTGTACTGTGTTGATGAGCCGTTAAACAACATTCAATTCATGTCGGTAAAATAACCGATGGAATATGTCCTATTCCCTATATAATGAAGACATGTCATCTATATGGTGTAAACTATATGCAATATATGTCGCTAAAATAACCGATGGAATATGTCCTATCCCCTATATAATAAAGACATGTCATCTATATGGTGTAAACTATATGCAATATATGTCGCTAAAATAATCGATGGAATATATCCTATCCCCTATATGATGAAGATATGTCATCTTTATGGTATAAACTATTTGCAATGTATGTCGCTATGTGGGGGGCTGGCGTGGCGCAGTCGGTAGCGCGGCGGATTTGTAACCGGAGGCCCCGGGTTCAATCCTCCGTGGTGCCACTGTGTTCCGTCGGTGTGTTCTTGGGCAAGACACTTTTCCTCAGCCTCGTCCGTCGGATGGGGACGTAAACCGGGCGGTCCCGTGTATCGGTCTATCCTCCGAGCACGTTAAAGAACCATAGGAATCTTTTCGATAATAAGAGTAGGGCAGGTTCCCGGATTCCTATGTATCCTTCCCCTCTCTCTGGGGCGGCTCTAAATAACCTGTACTGTGTTGATGAGCCGTTAAACAACATTCAATTCATGTCGGTAAAATAACCGATGGAATATGTCCTATTCCCTATATAATGAAGACATGTCATCTATATGGTGTAAACTATATGCAATATATGTCGCTAAAATAACCGATGGAATATGTCCTATCCCCTATATAATAAAGACATGTCATCTATATGGTGTAAACTATATGCAATATATGTCGCTAAAATAATCGATGGAATATATCCTATCCCCTATATGATGAAGATATGTCATCTTTATGGTATAAACTATTTGCAATGTATGTCGCTATGTGGGGGGCTGGCGTGGCGCAGTCGGTAGCGCGGCTGATTTGTAACCGGAGGCCCCGGGTTCAATCCTCCGTGGTGCTAAAATAACCGATGGAATATGTCCTATCCACTATATAATGAAGACATGTCATCTATATGATGTAAACTATATGCAATATGTGTCGCTAAAAAAAACGATGGAATATATCCTATCCCCTATATAATGAAGACATGTCATCTATAATGGTGTAAACTATATAGAATATATGTCGTTAAAATAACCGATGGAATATGTCCTATGCAGTATATAATGAAGACATGTCATCTATAATGGTGTAAAATATATACCATTCAATTTAAAGTTACCGCGTGTGGTTCCCGGGCAAGACTATGACCACTGCTTATCCCGGCAGAGGGGTAAAATCCCCACGAATTCGTGTTCATTTTGTCATGTTTGTCATGTTCATTAAACGTCTTCATCGTGATCCCTGTATTGTTTCAGGGGCTACTTGAGTGGTGGCCGAAAACAATGATCGTGGCTCCAGCGAAAAATGGAGAGTTTACATGATAATTTGCAGCAACTCTATTTCTAGGCCCATTCTGCATTTTTTTTATCAAGATGTAAATGGAGAGTGAGCATGGCAGTTCCATTCCTGTTAGCGTCATAAAACATTTTTTGTTGGTGCGCCATAAAACCACAATTCAATTTAAGTTGCTTGTGTGCGATATTATATGAAAGTTTAGTACGTTCAGATAGGAGATTAGGAGAAAAACAAGAATAATCTTGCATTTTGTTTATTTTTTTGCTATTCACATCAAACAAAGTTTTTGATTTGACATACTTGACACATTATGTCTTAATCAAAATGGATAGTACAATGTTGTTGTCTTGGTTTGTAGGAATCATTTATTATGTAGACCTATGATAATTCAGTAGTTATAATGTTATAATTTGCCGTGCATATCAAATCGCATATCATATCAACTACCGTAATATTGTTGTTGTTGTTGGTGGTAACTCTCGGTCTACTTTGACCTATCATAACACCAGGAACACATTGGTATTATAGGGCTAGTATCAAGAGCTTGTACTCGAGTTGAGGACTTTAATATCTGTAATCTTTGTATAACTAAAAAGCTACTCAATCAGGGTTACCGTTACCATAAATTGTTTTTTTTTATCAATAACGACTTGACCTATCATAACACCAGGAACTCATTGGTATTATAGGCTAGTATCGGTGTTACAGTTTTTCGTTCATATCAAATCAAATACAGTAATGTTGTCGCTGTTGTTGGTAACTATCAATCTAGACGTTGACCTATCATAACACACTGACCTAGGGTAGGAATCTGACTGTTTCACTACCAAACCAAGTTTATCTCCGCTCGGTCCAATCTGCACCACATTGCGTGAATAATACCCACTCAAAAATATATTCCCACAACCATCGTCACACACTCCGTAAGCTCCCGATAACTCTTGATCACTGAACTGCGAGAGTACCCTCCCTTGTTTGTCTATTATGACCAGGCCAGAATTATCGGCGACATACATCTTGTTCCCATCCTCACTCACAGAAACATTTCGTATGCTAGAAAATATATCTTTCCCTGATTGATCCTTACATACTGTTCTCAAAAGCATCCCGGATGTATCGTAAACATAGACTTGTTTGCCGCCATCTGATACGAATATCTCATCATTACTGAAAGCCAGTCCCGAACAATGATGCTTCGTCTGTATTGAACGAGTTGGCGCCATCTTGGTTCCCAAGGAGACGAACTGTACGGTTTTATTGCCCAAGGTAACAGCGACCTCTTGTGGATTTATTTCACATACTGCAATAGGACCGGCAGGCAGAACACACTGGCCTATCACTTTGTATGTGGAACTGTCTAAATGCTTAAGTTTCTTGTTATTGTTGTCTGCAAGTAAAAGTGTACCGGATTTCAGAATACATAAACCATAAATGAAACAGTTGTTACCATCATCGCGGACTCTCACATTATAAGTTTGTTTACTTGTGACTTGGTATAGACGATCATTTTTTTTTTTTTTTTAGATTATCGTCTGCCTTTTCTTGAACCTTACCGAGTGATGAAAGTCCATTAATGAACTGTTCGATGGCAGGATCCGGTCCAAACTGGAACCTCGTATTTCCAGCTGATTGTGCTACCTCTGCGATCACCTCTGCGATCAGCTTGTCTGCCTCGGACATTTTCTTCTGACCATTCTTCATGCACACAAATTGTTGTGATCGATTTCTCTCTGCCGATTCCAATTGTTGTTGAATGGAGTCCATGCCTTTTACTATGTCACCCATTGCTTCCAGCTCTAGCTTGATTTGGTTGTCAATGTCCTTACTCTTTGCTTCAATTTCCTTTATTGTTGTTTTCTCTAATTCATCTAAGGTGTCGTTTATCTTCTCCCTTAATTCTGTGATTTTACCCAAAGCAATAACCCTGTCCTGTTCCACTCCTGCGAGACTATTATGTCGAGCTTGAATCATGTCCTCGACGCGACTCTTGGCTTGTTTCATGTCCTCCATCATCTTCTGAAGATCTTCGTCTATCATAATGCTGTCTATTTCTTCAGGAATGTAGACAACATGCACACAAGGCCTATAGAGATAATTGAGAAAAGCCTCGTTAATAATGAGAAAGGCGGTATTGTATTGTAAACACAACGAGTAGTATACATGTATACTGATTTAAAACACATGTACACCGTTTCTAAACCGACTGACGATGAGGTTTATATATATATAACTTACATATTTTAAGAATCCAAACTCTATATATAGACACAATATAAATGGCTTTAACCAGCCAGGCCAAACCCCAAAACTTGAGAGTCGAATTAAGATTTACCAACTCATAACTCATTTTACGCATATTCACTTACAGGTATTTTAAGAACCCGTGAATAAACCTGTACTTTAATCGGCACATATACATTGTAATATGACCTGAACATCTGGATAGAGTTTCGATAAACAATTTTGTAGTATAATTTTTCCTTTACTTGGTAGGTTAGTTTCTTTAAATATAGTCTAATGATATTTGATAATTTTAATAATACGCAGTTACACTGAATGATACAAACTCGAAATAATACATATGATATTATATGCCTTTTTACGTGGGCGCCAAGTTGGTTTGAAGTGTGCAACTCCCATTTTCATACCCCTTCCCACGGATCCGCCCCTGAAATAGGTGCTTAACAGTTTCGTCGCATGTACATTTCTGTTTAGTAGCATGTACATGTTTTATCGATAAACGTGTTTGTTGTTTGTGTCATCATGATTGCATGCGTTATCTTTTGCTATTCATGAAACGTAAATAAATATATTAGTTTACCTGTGTTTAACCGCCATACAAACGGTGCACCCGATCTTGTCATCGTTCTTACAATACATATTCACCAGCAGAGTTCGGTGTTGACCACATCTCTCCGTCGGCAATGATATCAGGTTCTGGGATCCATTCGTCGGAAACTCGGACCGTCCAAGTATCGTATGGTCAGATAACGCCAAACTATTGCTGTGAACCTCGACGCACGTGGAACAATAATAGTCCTGACACTCCACACAATACTTAGTAGCTTCTCTGTTTCTACTTTTCCATACACATGTTGAACAGCTTAAATCAAAAGATTCATCCGAACCTTCCATCGTTTGTACTACACTTCCTTCTACCGCCATTAATAATCGCGTGATATAATTTCTTCAGCATATATGATATCACATGACCTTGGCCTGGATTGGTATTCTCAACAAATACCAGGTCCGGATCCAAGCTTTCACATTGTGGGCGCAGCTTTTTGGTTTATATCAAATACTTTATATTTCTGATTTTAGTGTTAAAATACCATCATTCTGAAGTTAATAACCTCAACATCTATATAGAAACGAAACTTATCCACATATAAATACTCCCTACTTTCACTTTCTCTTTCTTTGAAATAAACATTTGGTTTCCGCCTCTAGCATTAATAGTGAAGTGAAAAGCGGGAACCGTATATCAATATAATAACGTCATCATTTGCATTCCTGATTAAAAGCATTACTTTTGAACACAATTGACAGGCCAAAAAACATTCGATCAGGTACAATGTAAAGTACATAGTCGTATAATGCGCACTGTTTATAAACGTAAAGTACATTGATGTATACTGCGCTGTGTTTATAAACGTGAAGTACATTGATGTATAATGCGCACTGTTTATAAACTAAGGTATATCGGTGTATACTGCGCATTATTTATAAACGTAAGGTACATTGGTGTATAATGCGCACTGTTTATAAATGTAAGGTACATTGGTGTATAATGCGCACTGTTATAAACGAAAGCTACATTGATGTCTAATGCGCATTGTTTATAAAGGTAAGGTACATTAGTGTATAATGCCCACTGTTTATAAAGCTAAGGCACATTGTTGTATAATGCGCGTAATTTATAAACGTAAGGTTCATTGGTGTATAATGCGCACTGTTTATAAACGTAAGGTACATCGGTGTATAAGGTGCATTGTTTATAAACTTAAGGTAATCGGTGTGTCATGCGCACTGAGCTCCTGTTCCATATGATTATTTAGGATTTCTGGATTATTGCCTCGACGACTCTGCCAGTGTCTGTCGTATGACACATTAAAAGGACACACGGCAATCTTGGATTATTTGTCAAACATTAAATTAGTACCTCGTTTTACAAATCCAGTATCGTTTCGGATTTTGAACTATTTGCATATAATGCATAAAATCAACAAAAAAATAATATATATATATATATATATATATATACATATTGTTTAAAGATATTTTTTCTTTGTTAAATTTGCCATATATATAATCAATGTATTATTGGTGCTCTGTATTTTAACAATAAGTAATGTGCCAATACAATTTGCTTTTACCTATTCCAATGACTTAATAATGATTTACAAATAGGACAACTATGAAGAAAGACTAAATCAATCAAGAGTGACGCGTGTTTCTTTAATATACTGAACAAAAATGTTTAGCACGACTTTTTATGGACATAGATATGAAGATTGATGTTGAAGATATTAGAAATGCTATGTAAAGATGTGATTTTCAAAACATTGTTTTCTAAGCGAAGTATGTTTGGCATTGACAAGAATTGCCCATTCTGCCATTGTTTAAAAACCTCTGAAATGTGTTCAAAAACGATTTCTCAAACAAAAACATTCCAATTTTTTTAATTTTAAAATTACCTCCCTTTTCATTGAAATGAATATTTATTCAATTGCATGTACATTATTATGGTATGTGGGCACCTTTTCCAGGTCTACGTTATAGTTGTCATGTTTGTAGTGTTTGTAACCTTAATCTTGTGTTAAATATGTCTTTATATCCGCGCCTTTCGAAAAAAAGTCGAAGAAAGAGCGGGTATGCTGTTGTCGGTCCCGTCCGTCCAACCGCATTCCCGCCAGTCTGTTTTGCTCGTAGCCTGAACGCCCCCTTCATAAATTGAAGGAGTGTGTTCACAGAGCATGTCTATGATGCCTAGATGGCAACGGATGCTTTGGATCCAGAGTCTGAACCCTGTGGCCTAACGTCAAGGTCAGAAGGTCAAATTCACCAGAATGAACATTAATCCCGCGACATTCAATGTGTCTAAAATTATATAAGTAATAAAATTGGAACGTGTTTTACGATTTTATGTAAGAACCCTACTCCACAGCGGACCATACGGACGCATGCATGCCCGCACGCACGCAGGCACGCACGAACGCACGCACGAATGCATGAGAAAAATGGTCCTACAAAAACCACAGAATCCAAACGCAGGTCTGCACCATATCACAAACTAAGAGCAAACTAATTATCCAATGAAATGGACACTACACAAAACGAATTTCATCCGTAAAAAGACATACATTATTTATTCCCCGAAGAAGAGGGTATTTCGAAATAGACTGAAAAGCATTAATGATCTATCTGTGAGCCTGTTATCAACACCCCCGATACAGGACTGTGATATTATATCCCCGCTACAGGACTGTGATTAATGCCCCTGCTACAGGAGTGAGATCAATAATGAATATTCCCGCTACAGGACTGTGATTAATGCCCCTGTAACAGGACTGTGATCAATACCCTGCTACATGCTCACACTATAGGACTGTGATCATTGTCCCGGCTACAGGAATGTGATTAATGCCCCCGCTACAGGACTGTGATTAATGCCCCTGCTAAAGTTCTGTTATTAATGCTTCCGCTACAGCACTATTATTAATGCCACAACTACAGGACTGTAATTAATACCCCGCAACAGAACTGTGATAAATGGCCCTGCTAAAGGTCTGTTATTAAACCAACTACAAGACTGTGATTAATAAACCTGATAGAGGTTATTAATGTGCCACTACAGCACAGTGATTAATTCCCCCACTCCAGGACTTTGATTAATGCCCCCAATACAGGAGTATTATTAATGCCCACCTACAAGACTGTGCTTAATTCCCCGACTACAGGACTGTCATTAATTTCCCGACTACAGGACTGTTATTAATGCCCCCACTACAGGACTGCCCCTTCACAAGAGTGTTATAAATATCCCGCAATAGGACTTTGATGAATGCCCCATTACAGGACTGTTATTAATGCCCCCACTACATGACCGTGATGAATGGTCCCACTACAGGACTGTTTTTAATGTCCTCACTATAGGACTGTTATTAATGCTCGTCTACAGGACTGTTATTAATGCCCCCACTGCAGGACTGTGATTAATGCCACCACTACAGGACTGTGATTAATGCCCTCACTATAGGACTGTTATAAATGCTCGTCTACAGGACTGTTATTAATGCCCCCACTGCAGGACTGTGATTAATGCCACCACTACAGGAATGTGATTAATGCCCTCACTACGGGAATGTGATTAATGCCAATACTACAGGACTGTGATTAATTCCCTGACGAAATGACTGTTATTAATACCCACACTATATGACTGTTATTAATGCCCGGCTACAGGACTGTGATTAATGCCCCACTTCATGATAGTGATTAATGCCCGGCTACGGACCGTGATTAATTCCCCGAATACATGACTGTTTATAATGCCCCCACTATAGGACTGTTTTTAATGCCGGGCTACAGGATTGTGATTAATGCCCCCACTGCAGGACTGTGATTAATGCCCTCTACAGGACTGTGATTTATTCCCTAGCTACGTGACTGTGAGTAATGCCACACTACAGGACTGTCATTAATGCCCCTTCATAAGATTGTTATAAATACCCCTATATAGGACTGTGATGAATGACCCCTTCACAGGACCGTTATTAATGCCCCACTACAGGACTGTTATTAATGCCCCCACTACAGGACCGTGATGAATTGCCCCACTACAGGACAGTGTTTAATGCCCCCACTACAGGACTGTTATTAAGGCTTCCACTGCAGGACTTTGATTAATGCCACCACTACAGGACAGTGATTAATGCCCTCATTACGGGAATGTGATTAATGCCAACACTACAGGACTGTGATTAATTCCCTCATTACGGGAATGTGATTAATGCCCACACTACAGGACTGCTATTAATACCCACACTATATGACTGTTATTAATGCCCGGCTATAGGACTGTGATTAATGCCCCACTGCATGATAGTGATTAATACCCGGCTACAAGACTGTGATTAAATCCCGACTACATGACTGTTTTTAATGCTCCCACTATAGTACTGTTATTAATGCCGGGCTACAGGACTGTGATTAATGCCCCACTGCAGGACTGTGATTAATTTCCGACTGAAGGACTGGGAGTAATGCCCGGCTACATGACTGTGATTAATTCTTCGGCTACATGACTGTGAGTACTGCCCACTATAGGACTGTGAGTAATGCCCCCACTACCGGACTGTGATTAGTGCCCTCACCACGAGAATGTGATTAATGCCGCCACTACATACTGTAATTAATGACCCCACTACAGAGCTGTTATTAATGCCCCACTACAGGACTGTGAGTGCCCCTTTCACAGGACATTTATTAATACCCCAGTACAGGACTGTTATGAATGCCCCTTCACAGAACTGTTATTAATGCCTCCGCTACAGGACTGCGATTAATGCCCCCACTACAGGACTGTGATTAATACCCCACTATAGAACCGTGATTAATGCTCCATTACAAGACTATGACCAATACAACCCTACAAGACCGTGATTAATGCCCCACTACAGGATTTTGATTAATCTTCACACGACTGTTATTAATCACCCCATACAGGACTGTTAATAATGCCTCCGCTGCAGGATTATCATTAATGCCCCCTCTACATGACTGTGATAAATACCCTGCTACAGGACTGTTATTAATGCCCTCGCTACCGGACTGTTATTAATGCCACCCCCCCCCCCCCCCCCCCCCCCACCCACTACAGGACCGTGATCAATACCCAGATACAGGACTGTGAATAATTCCCGCAATACAGGATCGTGATCAATGCTTAATGCCCCCACTACAGGACTGTGATTAATGCCCTGCTCCTACTACATGACTTCTGTTAATACCCTCCGATATAGGAATGTGATTAATATATCTGCTACAGGACTGTGATTAATGCCCTCCTTCACGGGATTGTGATTAATGCCCCCACTTCAAGACCGTGATTAATGCCAAGCTACAGGACTGTGATTAATGCTCAGCTACATGCCCCTTATTAATGTCCCCACTACATGGTTGTTATTAATGCCCCCACTACAGGACTGTGATTAATGCCTCCACTACAGGAATGTGATTAATGCCCCCACTACAGGAATGCTAATAATGCCCCCACTACAGGTTTGTTATTAATGTCCCAGTTAAAGGTCTATTATTAATGCCCCGTTACAGGACTGTGATTAAAGACCATACTATAGGATTGTGGTTAATACTCCCGATATATGTGTGTGATTAATATCCCTGCTATAGGACTGTAAGTAATACCTCCTTCACAGGATTGTGATTAATGCCCCACTCTAAGACTGTGATTTATGCCCAGCTACATGACTTTGATTAATGTCCCACTACAGGACTCTTATTAATGCCCTGTTAAAGGTCTGTTATTAATGCCCCGCTAAAGGACTATGATTAATGTCCCCATTACAGGACTGTTATTAATGCTCCTTTAAAGGTATGTTATTAATGCCCCGCTAAAGGATTGTGTTTATTGCCGCTACTACAGGACTGTGATTTATATCCCCGCTATAACACTTTGACTAATATTCCTGTTACAGAACCGTGATTAGATACAGGACTGTGATTAATGCACCACTACTGGACTGTTATTAATGTCCCACTACAGGACTCTTATTAATGCCCTGTTAAAAGTCTGTTATTAATGCCCCGCTAAAGGACTATGATTAATGTCCCCATTACAGGACTGTTATTAATGCTCCTGTTAAAGGTCTGATATTAATGCCCCGCTAAAGGACTGTGCTTATTGCCGCTACTACAGGACTGTGATTTATATCCCCGCTATAACACTTTGACTAATATCCCTGCTACAGGACCGTGATTAGCTACAGGACTGTGATTAATGCCCCACTACTGGACTGTTATTAATGAGCCCACTACAGGGCTTTTATTTATGCCTTGTTAAAGGTCTGTTATTAATGCCCCGCTAAAGGACTATGATTAATGTCCCCATTACAGGACTGTTATTAATGCTCCTGTTAAAGGTCTGTTACAGAACCGTGATTAGCTACAGGACTGTGATTAATGCCCCACTACTGGACTGTTATTAATGTCCCACTACAGGGCTTTTATTAATGCCTTGTTAAAGGTCTGTTATTAATGCCCCGCTAAAGGACTATGATTAATGTCCCCATTACAGGACTGTTATTAATGCTCCTGTTAAAGGTCTGTTACAGAACCGTGATTAGCTACAGGACTGTGATTAATGCCCCACTACTGGACTGTTATTAATGTCCCACTACAGGACTCTTAATAATGCCCTGTTAAAAGTCTGTTAATAATGCCCCGCTAAAGGACTATGATTAATGTCCCCATTACAGGACTGTTATTAATGCTCCTGTTAAAGGTCTGTTATTAATGCCCCGCTAAAGGACTGTGTTTATTGCCGGTACTTCAGGACCGTGATTTATATCCCCGGTATAACACTTTGACTAATATCCCTGCTACAGGACCGTGATTAGATACAGGACTGTGATAAATGCCCCACTACTGGACTGTTATTAATGAGCCCACTACAGGACTGTTATTAATGCCACCGTTAATGGTACGTTATTAATGCCTAGTTAAAGGACTGTCATTAATGCCCCTACTACAGGACTGTGTTTAATACCCCCGCTATAGGAATGTGATTAATATCCATGCTACAGGACTGTGGGTAATGCCCCCTTCACATGTCTGTGATAAATGCCACACTACAGGACTGTTATTAATGACCCACTACAGGAATGGTATTAATGCCCTGTTAAAGGTAGGTTATTAATGCCCAGCTAAAGAACTGTGGTTAATACCCCCGATATAGGAATGTGATTAATATCCCCGCTACATGACTTTGGGTAATACCCCCGCTACAGGACTGTGATTAATGCCCCCACTACATTACTGTTATTAATGCCCCCACTACAGGATTGTTATTAATGCCCCCACTACAGGACTGTGATTAATGATCCTGTTAAAGCCCTGTTATTAATACCCCGCTAAAGGACTGTGATTGATTCCCCTACCACAGAACTGTGATTAATACCCCGCTATAGGACTCTGAATATTATCCCTGATACAGGACTTTGATTAATGCTCCTGTTAAAGTTCTGTTATTAATACTCCGCTAAATACCCCGCTAAAGTACTGTGTGTTATGCCCCTATCACAGGACCGTGACTATACCCCGCTGTAGGACTCTGATTACTATCCCTGATACAGGACTGTGAGTAATACCCCCGCTACAGGACTGTGATTATAGGCCCTTTCACAGGACTGTGATTATTGCCACTGCTACAGGATTGTGATAAACGACCCCGCTACAGGACTGTGATTAATACCCCCGCTACATGACTGTGATTAATAGCCCTGCTACACGACTTTGATTAATACCCGCTAAAGAACTGTGATTAATGCCACTACTACAGGACTGTGATTAATACCCCAGCTACAAGACTGTGGTTAATACTCCCTAAGCGTTTATTTATCCTCGCTGTATTGTACTTAGCATTTTAGCGAGCAGACCTAGGTTTAACGTCTCATCCGAAGGACTGGTAAGGTAGGAAATACTTTTGATAATTAACCCAAATTCGGTCTTGGCTGGGATTGAACGCGCGATCCCTGGGTTACTAAGCCGTAATGCTAACCATTACACCACGGCGTTACCTTTTAATACTCCAGGTACAGAAAATTTTATTTATTATTACCCCCGCTACAGGTCTGTGGTTAATACCCCCGCTACAGGTCTGTGGTTAATACCCCCGCTACAGGACTGTGGTTACTACCCCCGCTACAAGACTGTGATTAATGCCCCGGCTACAGGACAGTGATTAATGCCCATGCTACAGGACTCTGGTTAATACCCCCGGCAACAGGACTGTGATGAATACCCCCACTACGGGCATGTGCGAGCACCAGTGATGGAAAGTATAGTCGTTCCAATGCATTACAATGTGCACATTGTATAATTATGTTGCCTAACAGTTTGAATTATTTTAAAGTAAGAACGCGCGTGCCTGTGTGCGTGAGTTCGTGAGTGTATGTGCGTGCGTGCGTTCGTGTGTGTGTGGGTGTGACATTCTTGAAGTTTCATCGAATCGGCAGAAAAGTCAAGGAAAGGTTAATAATATAAGCTTTTTTGTATAGACATTAAAAGCTCAAAGGGGCATAACTCTGGTAAAAGTGTGTTTTTTAAATTGTTTTAATGATGCAACAGAAGTTGTGCACACTAGATAGTGGACGTGTACGGAAATGCTGATTTACCACATACGTATCAATTTCAAGTAAAATAGCGTCGCAGTCCACATTCGCTACAGCATGCTCATATTCAGTTGGTGGTGTAATGTAATCTGCATAACAGCATTGGAGGACTGACAGACGTATGGACGGACGGACAAGGTGATTCCTATATGGCTTCCACTTCTTTGAAGCTGGACTATACAAAATAATGTATAATTTGATATTACTTTATGTAATATTTTAGCTATTGTTTCGGGCTCTTGTTTCAGCCAAAGGTTTCTGGACTTTTAAGATAAAATTAATCTACTACCTATATAAGTTATATATCAGTGGAACAGACATTTTTAGTGGTAAATAAAAATACCTTACTTTTCAAAATCGGTTGAGAAATAAAAATTTCATGTGCGAAAGTTGATTTTGATGGGTCATTTTCAATGCAAAATTCTGCTGCATGAAAAATTCGAAAAATATATTTTTTTAGATTTTTTATTCAAAAATAGTTTTAAATTGTTGAATATTAGTACATTAAGACACCCTCAAAGTTTTATAACAAAATATCAAGTTTTACTGAAGTTATTTGACATTTAGTAATTTTCTGCTGTCCCATCAACAAGGAATTTACATAGGAAAAGCCCCATCAAAAAATCATTTTGGCTGTAAAATATTTATTTCTCAAATGATTTTCAAAAGTAAAGTAGTTTTATTTACCACTAAAAATGCCAGTTCTAATGATATATGACTGATGTACATATTATTTAAATTGCTCGAGTTACTGAAGAAAAACCTTTGGCTGAAACAAGCGCCCAAACAATAATACAATTCCAAATATTCCGGTTATATCTGAGATACCTCTCTCACTCCCTGTTCAGTCTTAATCGACTTACATTTAAGGAATGCATGTGGCAATAGTCCCTTTCAGACCAATGCAACTTTGGCGTAATGCGTGTATAGTCAAACTAAATATATTTGTTTCATTAAATATTTGCACTTTACTACACCATATCAAAGAGATTTTAGGGTTGAGATTTATAATGTTATATGTATGATATTTACATTAAGAAAAAACATCTTACATTACTTGATATATGTTTTGCTATTCACACCAAATTAAAAACCATAATAAGGTTGTTGTTATGTTACGCGACTATACAAAGTACTGAGTTTAGCATTATTCAATAGTTGACCACAATCATAGGTGCCAGGTTGCTACCAAGAAAATCACATAATTCATAGACTTGCGATGACCGTGACATCTGCATTCGCAACTGTTATAGCAGGAAATCAGACTGAAATAGAAATGAATAATGGTACCTACACAAATCAGCGTTACGTTGTGGAATCGGGTATCAATACATTATTACGCACTTCCACCCCGGCTGAAATGGTAGCTGCACAAGTTCGACATTTTGCACGAGGCTTTTCAGAACTTCTCAAGTGTTTTTTCGGATGGATTGTGTCTTTGGTGAAACTATTTTACAGAGCTTTTCTTGATAGCAACCTGGCACCTATGCCCACAATAGGACAGGCATGCTCATTTTAAAAATCGAATTTTGATATCGAAATAGAAACCATGCCGTTTAAAATCATGTCTATAGGATATCAAACGTATGTTTAGTACGTTGATATTGGAGAAACAAGAAGACTGACAAATCTGGTATCAGCTTTTTTATTTTATTTTTGGCTGTTTCCACCTAATAAGGTGATTGTCATGTTAGGTGACTATATCAGTCCTTAGTAACACAAGTCTAGTCATACTATTATATTGTTATTGTCTTGGTTAGTTAATATATCACTGTAGGTTTGAACGATTTGCAACTTTTGACACAACTGACACTAGATCAATTAGTTATGTTCACGCTATGGTGTTATATCAAATCGAAGTTTTTATTAAGATCGATAACTATCACTATGCTATCCTATAATTTGACCTATCATAACACCATGCACATATTGATATTATAGAGCTATTATCGATGTTACAATTTGCCGTTCATATCAATTCAAATACGGTAATGTTGTACCTCTAGTTGGTTTCTATTAATCTAGACTGACCTATCATAACACCATAAACTCACTGATATTATAGAGCTATTATCGATGTTAAAGTTTGCCGTTCATATCAAATCAAAGACGGTAATGTTGTCGCTGAAGTTGATAACTATCAATCTAGACATTGACCTATCGTAACACATTGACCTAGGAGAGGAAATACCATCAGATTGTTTCACTACCACACCAAGTTTATCTCCACCCGGTCCAATTTGCACCAGATTGTGTGACGTGTACCCGCATACAAATATATTCCCACAACCATCGACACACACTCCGCGAGTTCCCGATAACTCTTGGTCTCCGAACTGTGAGAGTAAATTCCCTTGTCTGTCTAGGACCAGACCAGTACTGTAATCGGCGACATAAATCTTGCTTCCGTCATCACTCACTACAATATGACAATTACAAGAAAATAAATCTTTCCCTAATTGATCCTTACAGATAGTTCTCAAATGTGTCCCGGATGTATCGTACACATATACTTGTTTGCTAAAGTCCGATACGAACATCTCACCATTACTGAAAGCCAGTCCCCAACAAGTATGCTTCATCTGTATTGACCGAGATGGCACCAGCTTGGTTCCCAAGGAGACGAACTGTATGGTGTTGTTGTTCAAGGTAACAGCGACCTCTTGTGGACTTATTTCACATACTGCAAAAGGACAGGCAGGCAAATTACACTGGCCTATCACTTTGTATGTGGAACTGTCTAATTGCTTAAGTTTCTTGTTATTGGTGTCTGCAAGTAAAATTGCACCTGATTTCAGAATACATGAACCATTTATTAAACACTTGGTACCATCATCACTGACTCTCACATTATAACTGTGTTTACTTGTAACTTGGTATAGACGATCATGTTGTTGGACTTGTTTCAGATTATCATCTGCCTTTTCCTGTACCTTACCGAGAGACAAAAGTCCATTTAATAACTGTTCGATGGCAGGTTCCGGTTCAAACTGGACCTTCGTAATTCCTGTTGATTGTACTGCCTGTGTGATCAGCTGGTCTGCCTCGGACATTTTCTTCTGACCATTATTCATGCACACAAATTGTTGTGATCGATTTTTCTCTGCCGATTCCAGTTGTTGTTGAATGTAGTCCATGTCTTTTACTATGTCACCCAATGCTTTTAGCTCTATATTGAATTTGTTGTCAATGTCCTTACTCGTTGCTTCAAATTCCCTTATCGTTGTTTTCTCTAATTCATCTAAGGTTTGGTTTATTTTATCCCTTAATTCTTTGATTTTACCCAAAGCAATGACCCTGTCCTGTTCCACTTCTGTGAGACTAGCATGTCGGGCTTGAATCATATCCTCAACGCGAGCCCTGTCTTTTTCCATGTCCTCTTTCATCTTCTGAAGATCTTCCGCTTTCATAATGCTCTCGATTTCTTCAGGAATGTAGACAACATCCACACAAGGCCTGTAATTATAATTAAGAAAGGCCTCGTTAATAATGCGAAAGTGGTGAGTTGTATCGTAAACACAACAACGAGTAGGATATAATGATTAGACTTTGATTGGAAATCGTTAAAACGCTTGTCATTATAGAAGTTTATTTAAATAATTATAATGGTATTTGATACTTTATATAATATGCGGTTACACTGAATGATGCGAACTCGATATAATATACATATTATATATTCTAAGCCTTTTTACGTGGGCGACATCTTAGTCGGTCTGAAGGGTGAAACTCCCATTTTCAACCCCTTTTCCCCGAATCCGCCCCTGAATTAGCTGCTTAAGAGTTTCGTTACATGTACATGTTTGTTTCGTATGCCTTGCATATTTTATCGATCAAAGTTCGTTGCTTGTGTCATCGTGATTGCGTGTATTATCTTTTGCTATTCATGAATCGTAAATAAATATAGTATTTACCTGTGTTTAACCGCCATACAAACGGTGCACCCGATCAGGTCATCGTTCTTGCAATACACATTCACCAGCAGAGTTCGGTGTTGATCACATCTCTCCGTCGGCAATGATATCAGGTTATGGGATCCATTTGTCGGAAACTCGGACCGACCAAGGATAACGCCGGAATATCTCCGTGCACCTCGACGCACATGGAACAGTAATATTCCTGACACTCCACATAATATTTAGTGGCTTCTCTGTTCCTATTTTTCCGAACACAAGGTGAGCATGTTAATTCAAACGTTTCGTTAGAACCGTCCATCGAACGTACAACACTTCTAAAAGTCGTGTGATGTCGTGTGATCTCATTATATTTGAGTGATTGCACGACCTTGACCTATTTTGGTATTCTCCGTAGATCCTAAATTTCAAATCGGGTTGTGAGTTTTACTTTGTTTTATATACTGAAAGGAAAAAGAAACGCATAATGAGTATTTCCGCTGTATATTGTATGTTTAATATGCTACAGCTAATCGCATGGTACAGGGCGACATTAGGCCTGTCCTTTCGGAAAGAAGGTTTAAACAGCACCGAACACACCAATGGTTACCACTGTAAAGTTTCATTATCGATAGAATGCGCATTTGGCTCAAGCAGGTGAGCAAACTTTACAATCTCTTAACATTAAACACAATACTGAAATGGCTTGACTTTTTCAAGCGAAATTTCAACATTTATGAATTTCGTGTAACAAAGTACATTTTGATTAAAGGATCTACTACATGACATAGTTGTCCTTTCTGTAATTAGTTGTAGCTCCTTTTTGTACAAAACACGTTGAGATATATCTGGAATATTACGTGGAATTAGATGTATATAATAGTGTAGTATTGGCAATTGTTTTATCATGCGTTTCTTTTTCCTTTCAGTATATGTTCGATTAATAACTTACCATGTGTGTGCACACTCAGATATATCAAAAAATCTGTGATACAGGTGTCGAATGCCTTCATGCCGAAGTAGCGTATATACAAATGAAATCACATATATACGTCTGATAACACTGAGAAATTTAAAGGGACACAAGACAGTCTTGAAGTTTTTATCAAGCATTACAATTAGCGTCTCAATTTAATAATCCAGTATCATTCCATAGGTTTGAATATATTATTGGTGAAATGTGATGAGAAGCTAGTAATACGCAAACACAATTTGCTTTAAACTATTCTTATAGTTAATATAAATGATTGAACATATGCAGTTTATATCACAGGTACCGGACGTGGTACCTGTGGTTTATATAGAAAAACTAACGAGACTCGGGAGTTTTCCAAGTTTGCGTGTGTCCCTTTAAATGTATTATGCTTACAGACACATTTCCCAACGCTACTTGGTCAGTGAAAAAGCATGGGAAGCTTGAATATTTACAGCCAGAACGCTTCATGGCTGATCAGCTCAGGTATATAAATTGAGGCCCACTCTTAGTTTTTCATAGAGCGTTATTATTCATGAATATGGAAATTCAGTTAACTATTACTGTGTATGGAAACCATTAGAACGCTCTATTACTGTGATGGGGTTTGACCCAATTGGCAATTCCATATGGCGTATATAGTGACCAATGAAGCGTAAATTTGCTGTACCCCTCGTGTATGGAGATAGTCATTTGTGAATTCCATTTTATGTATACGCTTTGGAATCAATATGAAACATGTTTTGTTCTAATAAAATTCCAAGAAAGTTTTTAATAAGGGTATGAGTTTGTTATAATGTGCGGAAAGGTCATTTAGACCTCACTGGGGAAAACGCAAAAAATCGGGAGGTGTTTCATGAAAGTAATGGAATACTGGAAGAGCGTGACGTCATAGCCTCTTTATTTTTTTTTGTTGCTGATGCGTGCGGCCATTTTGATTAAAAATTCAAAGAGAGATGTTGACATTTTGGGTTTTCGCATATATACAACTAATCGTAAGTAGAACATGTGCTTTAATTTGCATCAAATGTACAGTGTCTTTTGCCGGACGTGTCAAGTTGAAGATAGGCTAGCAGACATTTGCATTTGAGTTGATGAATTGTTTGTTATTGTTTTGTGATTGCAGAGCATGACCTATATACTAGTTAAAACAAGTTTTACTGTGAGTGTTGACAAAACTGATTTGTTGTACAATCTGCATGGTTAGAAATGAGACGGCAGTACGTTTACAAACATGACAGTGACGTTCCTGTTTTGCGTTGTTTGTATTTGGTGAGTAAAGTAAAACCTGGAAGGTAATTTTCCCGCCATATTTTGTGCATAGGTGCCACAGATACCGGTTTAAAAAACAACAAAAAAAACTCTTATATTCTATTAAATACTGTTTAATAGAATAGTATTTAATAGAATATAAAACTCTTTTTTTTTAAACTGGTATCTGTGATAGGTGCCAGGTTTTTATTTTTCAGCAATTCAACGCAGTGTGTCGTCGTAGTATAACGCATTTATTGTAAGTTATATGCGAAAGTTTATCATTTTACTATGTGTTAAAGTCTAATTTATGTGCCTATGCGTGGGGCGTCCGTGGCCAGTGGTTAGAGTCTCTGACTTGCAATCACTTTCCCCTCACCGCTGTAGGTTCGATCCCTCAGGGGCCTAGGAATCTTTATGTGAGGAAGCTATCCAGCTGGCTTGCGGAACGTCGGCGGGTCTATCCAGGTGCCCGCCCGTGCACGAAAATTGCCCGGAGGGGCACCTGGGGTCTTCCTCCACCAGTGGAAGCTGTTAAGTCGCCGTACGACCTTAGCTGTTGGTGCGACTATAAAATCCAATTCAATTCAATTATGTGCCTATGCGATGAAACTAGATGCAGTACTGTATTTTTATGCTTTATATCAGCTGATAGTGTGACGCTATGTTGTTATAAGAATGGTCTAGAATGTTTTTATTTAAGAAATAGAACATCGTTTACTGTGAATTATCGTTTAATATATCGTGGTTTGAACGACAAACCGTGATATATTATAGATAATTCACCGTAAACGATGTTCTATTTCTATTCTAATACCCCTAATATGTGAAAATAACGCACACATCTGAAATCTTTCGCATTGCTTTGCTTGCTCTCCTAACGTTGCATACGTTACAATGCGCAATGCTTATTCTCCTAACGTTGTACAAATTACAGTGATATATCGTTCAATATAACGAGATATTTTAAACTAGGCTATATAGTGCCGGTGTATTAGAATTAGAGAAATAATAGATGTGGCCTGCTGAAAGTGTAAATGGCAGACAAGTTGGACTGGTTACATAAAAAATTACATAGATTCTAGATTTAAACATACATTCTGTCTGGTTTCTGCTTCTAATCAATGTAAAATTATATGTTTGGAGTACTGTGGTTGTTTTGGTGGGAAACTGGATTATCACTATCAAGCTAACTGTATACTGGTTGAATGAGTTTTAGCCCTGTTAAAGTAACGCAAGCGCCAAATTCCACTATAAAACCATTCTTGCAAACAATAATCATGTGTTGAGGTTACAAAATAATGCATAGGTGCTAATGAAGTTCTTGCCGGATTTCAAAGAACCTTGGTGGGAACAATCAGTACCAGGGCTCCGGAAATATGGCTGCCCGACGCCCGGACAAGTGGATTTTGGGTGACCTTCGTAAATCTGGCAAAATCGAGGGAAATTTGCCTTCACTGTGTAGTTTGTCGATAATTGTGTAGGAATTAACCACCCGTTGTTTTCGCCGAGAGCATTACTGATGTGTCGTAAAACTCACCTGTGTTGTTCGTGATTGTTTAATCCCTCCCACTTGACAGTTTATCAGAATTTGATTGGCCGAGGGAGGTTTGGGGTGCCAATCTTCAAATAAAGACGAGCAGTGTTTATAATTTGTATACTGTGTGAAATATACACCCGTAACGAGCCCCTCTATGCAGGAAGTAAGTCACGCACCAGATTAGTGTGAAATACACATCAATGTGTAAATCAGTTACTGAAATGGTGTTGTCTCTTTGTATTTCGGTCGGTGCGTCGTATTGACCCAAGGTAATCTTTTCTTCAAGAATTAAAAGTCATGACGCAATACTTGACCTAGTACTGTATTATCCAATCAAATAACCAATGTATTTTTATCAGCCAATAAAACAACTCTCGTTCACTACCACATGTTAAAGTGAAACAATGGCGAGTCGATCGAACCAATTTGTAAACAAGTAGGGCAATTAAACGATTATGGCAAATTGACGGCATTGTTTGATGGGCAAAGAGACTATCGACGCATGTCGTAATGGTTATGCTTTTATTTCAGAATGCCGTGTTTGTTCTGAATGAATCCGAGATCAATGACGGAATGGTGTGTTTTTGTTTTGAAACATGTTTGACATTATATATCCAAGATCTGCTTCGACCTTGGCTAATTTTCGATAATTATTCGAAGAATTGACATCTCAAAAAGTTAATAACAGAAAAACGAACCTACCAGTCAAATTTAGGCATAAACCATGCTAACAATTTCCAACACAGAAAAATGAGCTTGCTGATTTATCTACATGCTGTCTATAACGAAAGTGAAAGTAGGAAAAAACTTCCTAATGCATATTTCTTTTTTTATTTGATGTAGTCTAAGTAGAAAAAAGTGTTCGACCTAATGCATTTTTTTATCTGCCTATCCTTTTGTAATTACTGCACTAGGAGCATCATGTACATCTTAATTACATAGGGTCTACCAATATCTAATATTACCGTGTTAAACTTGTCCCTCATACACTGACAATGTAATGTACATTTAAACAGGCGGCCTAACGGATGTTGAATGTACGGAATGAAAAGCGAACTAAATAAATTAATAATATTCCTACTTGTTTTCGTACTAGAAAATAATCATTAAAATCTGTTTCGTTTAAAAAATATTTCTTCTTTTTTACAAACCCACAACAACATGAATGCAGAATCAATGTCTGTGTGAAGGTATGATTTGTATTTTGAACGACAGCGATGCTTATTTTGTGAATATCGCACACAAGATACAAGTTCAGGGCTTTTTTACCTTATATAACAGAGGCCTATAAAATACCTCTTCCAGGGTTCTCAATAAGAACCGGCCGCCGGCCGAAATGACCGCTTCAAATGGCATTTGGGCCTGTTCAAAATCGTGTTCTTGTGCAAGACACTTTTCCTTAGCCTCGTCCGTCGGATGGGGACGTAAACCAGGCGGTCCCTTGTATCGGTCTATCCTCCGAGCACGTTAAAGAACCATAGGAATCTATTTGATAATAAGAGTAGGGCAGGTCCCCTGATTTCTATGTATCCTTCCCCTCTCTCGGGGGCAGCTCTAAATAACCTGTACAGTGTTGATGAGCCGTTAAACAACATTCAATTCAAAATCGATCAAAAACAATAAATTAAAAAACCCAAAAACAAATGAGGACAGTGACATGGATAGTATGTGTTATTGAACTTTGTAGAGATAATGGAAAGTATTTGTTGTTGAAATTTGTAGTTATGTGGATATGTGGTGTTCAGAATACAATTTTCAAATGGATATGTGTTGTTGAAGTTTGGTAAATAAATATAATTGTCAACATACTGCACTACCTCTAAATACAGATACAACTACTGCACTGCAGTACTTGTATATAACGCTCTATTACTGTGATGGGGTTTGACCCAATTGGCAATTCCATATGGCGTATATAGTGACCAATGAAGCGTAAATTTGCTGTACCCCTCGTGTATGGAGATAGTCATTTGTGAATTTCATTTTATGTATACGCTTTGGAATCAATATGAAACATGTTTTGTTCTAATAAAATTCCAAGAAAGTTTTTAATAAGGGTATGAGTTTGTTATAATGTGCGGAAAGGTCATTTAGACCTCACTGGGGAAAACGCAAAAAATCGGGAGGTGTTTCATGAAAGTAATGGAATACTGGAAGAGCGTGACGTCATAGCCTCTTTATTTTTTTTTGTTGCTGATGCGTGCGGCCATTTTGATTGAAAATTCAAAGAGAGATGTTGACATTTTGGGTTTTCGCATATATACAACTAATCGTAAGTAGAACATGTGTTTTAATTTGTATCAAATGTACAGTGTCTTTTGCCGGACGTGTCAAATTGAAGATAGGCTAGCAGACATTTGCATTTGAGTTGATGAATTGTTTGTTATTGTTTTGTGATTGCAGAGCATGACCTATATACTAGTTAAAACAAGTTTTACTGTGCGTGTTGACAAAACTGATTTGTTGTACAATCTGCATGGTTAGAAATGAGACGGCAGTACGTTTACAAACATGACAGTGACGTTTCTGTTTTGCGTTGTTTGTATTTGGTGAGTAAAGTAAAACCTGGAAGGTAATTTTCCCGCCATATTTTGTGCATAGGTGCCACAGATACCGGTTTAAAAAAAAACAAAAAAACTCTTATATTCTATTAAATACTGTTTAATAGAATAGTATTTAATAGAATATAAGACTTTTTTTTTTAAACTGGTATCTGTAATAGGTGCCAGGTTTTTTTTTCTTCAGCAATTCAACGCAGTGTGTCGTCGTAGTATAACGCATTTATTGTAAGTTATATGCGAAAGTTTATCATTTTACTATGTGTTAAAGTCTAGTTTATGTGCCTATGCGTGGGGCGTCCGTGGCCAGTGGTTAGAGTCTCTGACTTGCAATCACTTGCCCCTACCGCTGTAGGTTCGATCCCTCAGGGGCCTAGGAATCTTTATGTGAGGAAGCTATCCAGCTGGCTTGCGGAACGTTGGCGGTTCTACCCAGGTGCCCGCCCGTGCACGAAAATTGCCCGGAGGGGCACCTGGGGTCTTCCTCCACCAGTGGAAGCTGTTAAGTCGCCGTATGACCTTAGCTGTTGGTGCGACTATAAAATCCAATTCAATTCAATTATGTGCCTATGGGATGAAACTAGATGCAGAACTGTACTTTTATGCTTTATATCAGCTGATAGTGTGACGCTATGTTGTTATAAGAATGGTCTAGAATGTTTTTACTTAAGAAATAGAACATCGTTTACTGTGAATTATCGTTTAATATATCAGGGTTTGGAGTTCAATTGTAAACAATAATTTCACGAGCCCGAAGGGCGAGTGAAATTATTGTTTACAATTGAACGACAAACCGTGATATATTATAGATAATTCACCGTAAACGATGTTCTATTTCTATTCTAATACCCCTAAAATGTAAAAATAACGCACACATCTGAAATCTTTCGCATTGCTTTGCTTGCTCTCCTAACGTTGCATACGTTACAATGCGCAATGCGCAATGCTTATTCTCCTAACGTTGCACAAATTACAGTGATATATCGTTCAATAAAACGAGATATTTTAAACTAGGCTATATAGTGCGGGTGTATTAGAATTAGAGAAATAATAGATGTGGCCTGCTGAAAGTGTAAATGGCAGACAAGTTGGACTGGTTACATAAAAAATTACATACATTCTAGATTTAAACATACATTCTGTCTGGTTTCTGCTTCTAATCAATGTAAAACTATATGTTTGGAGTACTGTGGTTGTTTTGGTGGGAAACTGGATTATCACTATCAAGCTAACTGTATACTGGTTGAATGAGTTTTAGCCCTCTTTATTTTTTTTTGTTACTTCTACAAGACCCACCCATTTTGAGGTCAGTAGGTCAAAGGTCAAGGTCACCGTGACCTCCGTTACAAAACTTTAACCTTGCCTGTAGAATAAGTTCACTGACGGGGGCATTGTGTTTTACGAACACATCTTGTATTTTATATTTTTTTATATATATTTTTTAATTTTTTTTATTATTATTTTTTTAAATATTTTTCTTTTTTTTTCTTTTTTTTTATTATTATTTGTGATTTTTTTTCTTTTTTTATTATTTTTTTTTTCTTTTTATTATCTCTACTGCCAACTTGGAAAACCAGCCAGATCGGACCAGTAATGACGGAGTTATGGCTTTTGATTTAGTTAAAAATGCTATATTTTGCCTCTTTAAGACGATAGTCACTCGCTTCATTGATGTCATAAGAGCCATATTAGCCAGTAGAGCGTCCACAGGCACTCTTGGGCCTCTTGTTTGATCTACATCTTTATTAATTTTGCTTAGTTTTGTACACTCTTTTTGTGATGTCTGGGCGATCTCTGTAGTGTAAGGAAACACGCTTTTCTTTCGAGAAAAGAGATTCAAGTTCAAGTCTTGGCAGGGACCTGACACACTGAGTTGTACATACAATTTTTTTTTCACATCAGTAATGTTGCTTTTGTACAGCATGAACTTAAAAATATGTACATTTGATAGTCATCATATTATTACCGTATGTAAATTGTAATTATTCATACATATTCAAAGTGTGTTTTTATATAATTGTGCATTAAAACATTATTTATAGTCAAAAGAATACATATAGCCGTAATACATATATATAGCCGAAATCAGCTGTAGCCAATTGTCAGTTTTAACAAAGGTTCTTTTTGTCCAGCTCCTCCAGTCTTTGCTTAATATAAAAATAGCGAATATAGCGCTTTCTTGGTTATAGAAAAGCACTTAAATTGGACGTTTAGTTTCAAATAAAAAGCATTCTACCTTTATTACGCTTTTCCATTTTGTTCTCTGCCGTTGCTACACCAAATAGAACTCACTATTATTTTTACACAAACAAACCACACATGATGCTGTTATTCCAATGCAATGATTTAAAACAAATATATTCTACAATTTTCATTCATATTGCCGCTTGTCGTCATAGTATATATTGTATACTATGACTTTTCTTGTTATTTGTATAGCATTGCTATATTGAGGGTAAGAATAGCTTAACAACACTTTGTAATTTACTTTAATGAAAACATATATGTTTATAATTTAGCTTTTGAATACAAAACTTATCTGGTAGTTCTTAATTGTTTTCAGACCAAAAATCAGAGCATAATACGATAAATATACAACAATTCTTTAATGTGTTATTATGTATACTGCTCACAAATGCTTTATTGGGTGGGCCTCACAAATGAAATTGTATGGCTAACAGTGATTTACAGTTACCAGTTAGAAATTATCTCTCTTCTATTGTATATGCACATGTCACTTTAATAAACTGTTTATTTACTATACTCCTAACTCTCATATATCTTTCTTTGAAATATACATGGTCTGTATTTGGTTTCCATTTCTCATGTGCGGTTCCAGATCTGAGATTAAAAGCGTTACCATTGAGCCCAATTGACAGGCCAAAAATATACAGCCTATCAGGAACAAACAATGTTAAGTACATTGGAGTATAATGTGCACTGTTTATAAACGTAAGGCACATCGGTGTATAATGCGCACTGTTTATAAAGGTAAGGTACATTGGTGTATAATGTTCACTGTTTATAAACGTAAGGTACATCGGTGTATAATGCGCACTGTGCATATACGTAAGGTACATTGATGTATAATGCGCACTGTGTATAAACGTATAGTACTTTTGTGTATTAAGCGCTCTGTTTATAAACATAAGGTACACGGTGTATAATGCGCATTGTTTATAAATGTAAGGTGTTTTGGTGTATTATGCGCATTTTTGTTTATATATAAACAAGGTGATTTCTGTATGTCTCCCACTTCATTTGATATTCCTTAATGTAAAATTGTAGCTACTATTTCAATTCATATAAATTCCAAGTATGCTGGTTAAATCTGAGCTGCCTCTCTCTCTCTCTCTCTCTCTCTGGACTTACATTGTACGCATGCATTCACCGTTCAAGTGTCAATAGTCTCTTTAAGATCAAGGCAAAGTGGCGTGTATAGTCGAACTAAATTTGTTTGTTTTATTCAATATTTGCACATTACTGTCATATCGAAGAGTTGATTTTAGGGTTGAGATCTATAATGTTATATGTACGCTATTTAGATGAAAATAAAACATCTGATATGGTTTGATATTTGTTTTGTTGTTCACACCAATTTAATCCACAATAGGACAGGCATGCTGTTTTTAAAAATCGAATTTCTATATCGAAATTTAAACCATGCCATTTAAAATCATGTATATACGATAGCATACGTATGTTAAGTAAGTTGATATTGGAGAAGCAAGA
>JAWPHD010020647.1:0-31016 GCA_037043455.1 Cyrtodaria siliqua | reverse complement strand
ACTAGTTTCCATTCTATAAGTACTGGTATCCCGTTAAAGGGCCACTAGTTTCTATTCTATAAATACTGCGTTCCCATTTCCAGGCCGCCATCCTATAAGTGCTGGTATCCGGTTGCCTTTCTACTAGTGAGTGCTGGTATGCCGCTACCAGGCCACTAGTTTCCAATGTATAAGTACTGATATCCCGTTACAAGGGCATTAGTTTCTATTTTATAAATACTGTTTTCCCCGTTGCCATTCTACTAGTGAGTGCTGGTATGCCGCTACCAGGCCACTAGTTTTCATTGTATCAGCACTGGTATCCCGCTACCAGGCTATTAGTTTCTATTCTACAGGTACTGGTGTCCCGTTGCCAGTCTGCTAGTGAGTGGAACCCAAAAGGCAGATCTAGATTTGCATGTAAGCATGTATATATCTATACTTTTGGTTTGGGATTTCTTATAGCATTATGCATCTTATTCATACTTCACCCATATTGGGGCATGGGCTCCCTCCTCCGCCCCCGTCCCCAGCCCCCCCCCCGCCCCCACTCCCACCTCCTCCCTCACTCCCACCTCCTCCCTCACTCCCACCTCCTCCCTCGTACTTTCAACGGATATGAACACGTCACAAATGAAACGGGCACTCTATGGCACGCAGAATGATACTTGTTGACATTGCATGCCCGGGGACGTAATCCGTGTACGGTGAAATAGCAGAAACAGAGATAACTTAGATTTTTCCGCGATCTGATAGCCCATATGATTATTATTCATAATAGTAATACGTATAGAATATGTACAATATTATCTGGCATGTTGTTATGATTGTTAATATGACTCTTGTTATAATTATTGCAGCAAACCTGTATCAAGACACAACGTTAATCGCTTCTCAAGTGAGCCCAGAAGTTGCATGTACAAGCCATGACAAGCCAACAATGCGTTCCACCGTAAGTTTTTCATATGTATACGTACTTTCAACAGATATGCACAAGTCAGAAATGAAACGGGCACTCTATGGCACGCAGAATGATACTTGTTGACATTTCATTGCCAAGGGACGTAATACGTGTACGGGAAAATAGGACAAACAGAGATAACTTAGATTTTTACGCGATCTGATAGTACATATGATTATTATTCATAATAGTAATACGTATAGAATATGTACAATATTATCTGGCTTGTTGTTATGATTGTTAATATGACTATTGTTATAATTATTGCAGCAAAACCTGTATCAAGACACAACGTTAATCGCTTCTCAAGTGAGCCCAGAAGTTGCATGTACAAGCCATGACAAGCCAACATTGCGTTCCACCGTAAGTTTATCATATGTATACGTACTTTCATGAGATATGCACAAGTCAGAAATGAAACGGGCACTCTATGACACGCAGAATGATACTTGTTGACATTTCATTGCCAAGGGACGTAATACGTGTACGGGAAAATAGGACAAACAGAGATAACTTAGATTTTTACGCGATCTGATAGTACATATGCTTATTATTCATAATAGTAATACGTATAGAATATGTACAATATTATCTGGCTTGTTGTTATGATTGTTAATATGACTATTGTTATAATTATTGCAGCAAACCTGTATCAAGACACAACGTTAATCGCTTCTCAAGTGAGCCCAGAAGTTGCATGTACAAGCCATGACAAGCCAACATTGCGTTCCACCGTAAGTTTATCATATGTATACGTACTTTCAACAGATATGCACAAGTCAGAAATGAAACGGGCACTCTATGGCACGCAGAATGATACTTGTTGACATTTCATTGCCAAGGGACGTAATACGTTTACGGGAAAATAGGACAAACAGAGATAACTTAGATTTTTACGCGATCTGATAGTACATATGCTTATTATTCATAATAGTAATACGTATAGAATATGTACAATATTATCTGGCTTGTTGTTATGATTGTTAATATGACTATTGTTATAATTATTGCAGCAAACCTGTATCAAGACACAACGTTAATCGCTTCTCAAGTGAGCCCAGAAGTTGCATGTACAAGCCATGACAAGCCAACATTGCGTTCCACCGTAAGTTTATCATATGTATACGTACTTTCAACAGATATGCACAAGTCAGAAATGAAACGGGCACTCTATGGCACGCAGAATGATACTTGTTGACATTTCATTGCCAAGGGACGTAATACGTGTACGGGAAAATAGGACAAACAGAGATAACTTAGATTTTTACGCGATCTGATAGTACATATGATTATTATTCATAATAGTAATACGTATAGAATATGTACAATATTATCTGGCTTGTTGTTATGATTGTTAATATGACTATTGTTATAATTATTGCAGCAAACTTGTATCAAGACACAACGTTAATCGCTTCTCAAGTGAGCCCAGAAGTTGCATGTACAAGCCATGACAAGCCAACAATGCGTTCCAACGTAAGTTTTTCATATGTATACGCACTTTCAACAAATATGCACACATCAGAAATAAAACGTGCACTCTATGGCACGCAGAATGATACTTGTTGACATTTCATTGCCAAGGGACGTAATACGTGTACGGGAAAATAGGACAAACAGAGATAACCTAGATTTTTACGCGATCTGATAGTACATATGATTATTATTCATAATAGTAATACGTAAAGAATATGTACAATATTATCTGGCTTGTTGTTATGATTGTTAATATGACTATTGTTATAATTATTGCAGCAAACCTGTATCAAGACACAACGTTAATCGCTTCTCAAGTGAGCCCAGAAGTTGCATGTACAAGCCATGACAAGCCAACAATGCGTTCCACCGTAAGTTTTTCATATGTATACGTACTTTCAACAGATATGCACAAGTCAGAAATGAAACGGGCACTCTATGGCACGCAGAATGATACTTGTTGACATTTCATTGCCAAGGGACGTAATACGTGTACGGGAAAATAGGACAAACAGAGATAACTTAGATTTTTACGCGATCTGATAGTACATATGATTATTATTCATAATAGTAATACGTATAGAATATGTACAATATTATCTGGCTTGTTGTTATGATTGTTAATATGACTATTGTTATAATTATTGCAGCAAACCTGTATCAAGACACAACGTTAATCGCTTCTCAAGTGAGCCCAGAAGTTGCATGTACAAGCCATGACAAGCCAACATTGCGTTCCACCGTAAGTTTATCATATGTATACGTACTTTCAACAGATATGCACAAGTCAGAAATGAAACGGGCACTCTATGGCACGCAGAATGATACTTGTTGACATTTCATTGCCAAGGGACGTAATACGTTTACGGGAAAATAGGACAAACAGAGATAACTTAGATTTTTACGCGATCTGATAGTACATATGATTATTATTCATAATAGTAATACGTATAGAATATGTACAATATTATCTGGCTTGTTGTTATGATTGTTAATATGACTATTGTTATAATTATTGCAGCAAACCTGTATCAAGACACAACGTTAATCGCTTCTCAAGTGAGCCCAGAAGTTGCATGTACAAGCCATGACAAGCCAACATTGCGTTCCACCGTAAGTTTATCATATGTATACGTACTTTCAACAGATATGCACAAGTCAGAAATGAAACGGGCACTCTATGGCACGCAGAATGATACTTGTTGACATTTCATTGCCAAGGGACGTAATACGTGTACGGGAAAATAGGACAAACAGAGATAACTTAGATTTTTACGCGATCTGATAGTACATATGATTATTATTCATAATAGTAATACGTATAGAATATGTACAATATTATCTGGCTTGTTGTTATGATTGTTAATATGACTATTGTTATAATTATTGCAGCAAACTTGTATCAAGACACAACGTTAATCGCTTCTCAAGTGAGCCCAGAAGTTGCATGTACAAGCCATGACAAGCCAACAATGCGTTCCAACGTAAGTTTTTCATATGTATACGCACTTTCAACAGATATGCACACATCAGAAATAAAACGTGCACTCTATGGCACGCAGAATGATACTTGTTGACATTTCATTGCCAAGGGACGTAATACGTGTACGGGAAAATAGGACAAACAGAGATAACCTAGATTTTTACGCGATCTGATAGTACATATGATTATTATTCATAATAGTAATACGTAAAGAATATGTACAATATTATCTGGCTTGTTGTTATGATTGTTAATATGACTATTGTTATAATTATTGCAGCAAACCTGTATCAAGACACAACGTTAATCGCTTCTCAAGTGAGCCCAGAAGTTGCATGTACAAGCCATGACAAGCCAACAATGCGTTCCACCGTAAGTTTTTCATATGTATACGTACTTTCAACAGATATGCACAAGTCAGAAATGAAACGGGCACTCTATGGCACGCAGAATGATACTTGTTGACATTTCATTGCCAAGGGACGTAATACGTGTACGGGAAAATAGGACAAACAGAGATAACTTAGATTTTTACGCGATCTGATAGTACATATGATTATTATTCATAATAGTAATACGTATAGAATATGTACAATATTATCTGGCTTGTTGTTATGATTGTTAATATGACTATTGTTATAATTATTGCAGCAAACCTGTATCAAGACACAACGTTAATCGCTTCTCAAGTGAGCCCAGAAGTTGCATGTACAAGCCATGACAAGCCAACATTGCGTTCCACCGTAAGTTTATCATATGTATACGTACTTTCATGAGATATGCACAAGTCAGAAATGAAACGGGCACTCTATGACACGCAGAATGATACTTGTTGACATTTCATTGCCAAGGGACGTAATACGTGTACGGGAAAATAGGACAAACAGAGATAACTTAGATTTTTACGCGATCTGATAGTACATATGCTTATTATTCATAATAGTAATACGTATAGAATATGTACAATATTATCTGGCTTGTTGTTATGATTGTTAATATGACTATTGTTATAATTATTGCAGCAAACCTGTATCAAGACACAACGTTAATCGCTTCTCAAGTGAGCCCAGAAGTTGCATGTACAAGCCATGACAAGCCAACATTGCGTTCCACCGTAAGTTTATCATATGTATACGTACTTTCAACAGATATGCACAAGTCAGAAATGAAACGGGCACTCTATGGCACGCAGAATGATACTTGTTGACATTTCATTGCCAAGGGACGTAATACGTGTACGGGAAAATAGGACAAACAGAGATAACTTAGATTTTTACGCGATCTTATAGTACATATGATTATTATTCATAATAGTAATACGTATAGAATATGTACAATATTATCTGGCTTGTTGTTATGATTGTTAATATGACTATTGTTATAATTATTGCAGCAAACTTGTATCAAGACACAACGTTAATCGCTTCTCAAGTGAGCCCAGAAGTTGCATGTACAAGCCATGACAAGCCAACAATGCGTTCCACCGTAAGTTTTTCATATGTATACGCACTTTCAACAGATATGCACACATCAGAAATAAAACGGGCACTCTATGGCACGCAGAATGATACTTGTTGACATTTCATTGCCAAGGGACGTAATACGTGTACGGGAAAATAGGACAAACAGAGATAACCTAGATTTTTACGCGATCTGATAGTACATATGATTATTATTCATAATAGTAATACGTAAAGAATATGTACAATATTATCTGGCTTGTTGTTATGATTGTTAATATGACTATTGTTATAATTATTGCAGCAAACCTGTATCAAGACACAACGTTAATCGCTTCTCAAGTGAGCCCAGAAGTTGCATGTACAAGCCATGACAAGCCAACATTGCGTTCCACCGTAAGTTTATCATATGTATACGTACTTTCATGAGATATGCACAAGTCAGAAATGAAACGGGCACTCTATGACAAGCAGAATGATACTTGTTGACATTTCATTGCCAAGGGACGTAATACGTGTACGGGAAAATAGGACAAACAGAGATAACTTAGATTTTTACGCGATCTGATAGTACATATGCTTATTATTCATAATAGTAATACGTATAGAATATGTACAATATTATCTGGCTTGTTGTTATGATTGTTAATATGACTATTGTTATAATTATTGCAGCAAACCTGTATCAAGACACAACGTTAATCGCTTCTCAAGTGAGCCCAGAAGTTGCATGTACAAGCCATGACAAGCCAACATTGCGTTCCACCGTAAGTTTATCATATGTATACGTACTTTCAACAGATATGCACAAGTCAGAAATGAAACGGGCACTCTATGGCACGCAGAATGATACTTGTTGACATTTCATTGCCAAGGGACGTAATACGTGTACGGGAAAATAGGACAAACAGAGATAACTTAGATTTTTACGCGATCTGATAGTACATATGATTATTATTCATAATAGTAATACGTATAGAATATGTACAATATTATCTGGCTTGTTGTTATGATTGTTAATATGACTATTGTTATAATTATTGCAGCAAACTTGTATCAAGACACAACGTTAATCGCTTCTCAAGTGAGCCCAGAAGTTGCATGTACAAGCCATGACAAGCCAACAATGCGTTCCACCGTAAGTTTTTCATATGTATACGCACTTTCAACAGATATGCACACATCAGAAATAAAACGTGCACTCTATGGCACGCAGAATGATACTTGTTGACATTTCATTGCCAAGGGACGTAATACGTGTACGGGAAAATAGGACAAACAGAGATAACCTAGATTTTTACGCGATCTGATAGTACATATGATTATTATTCATAATAGTAATACGTAAAGAATATGTACAATATTATCTGGCTTGTTGTTATGATTGTTAATATGACTATTGTTATAATTATTGCAGCAAACCTGTATCAAGACACAACGTTAATCGCTTCTCAAGTGAGCCCAGAAGTTGCATGTACAAGCCATGACAAGCCAACAATGCGTTCCACCGTAAGTTTTTCATATGTATACGTACTTTCAACAGATATGCACAAGTCAGAAATGAAACGGGCACTCTATGGCACGCAGAATGATACTTGTTGACATTTCATTGCCAAGGGACGTAATACGTGTACGGGAAAATAGGACAAACAGAGATAACTTAGATTTTTACGCGATCTGATAGTACATATGATTATTATTCATAATAGTAATACGTATAGAATATGTACAATATTATCTGGCTTGTTGTTATGATTGTTAATATGACTATTGTTATAATTATTGCAGCAAACCTGTATCAAGACACAACGTTAATCGCTTCTCAAGTGAGCCCAGAAGTTGCATGTACAAGCCATGACAAGCCAACATTGCGTTCCACCGTAAGTTTATCATATGTATACGTACTTTCATGAGATATGCACAAGTCAGAAATGAAACGGGCACTCTATGACACGCAGAATGATACTTGTTGACATTCATTGCCAAGGGACGTAATACGTGTACGGGAAAATAGGACAAACAGAGATAACTTAGATTTTTACGCGATCTGATAGTACATATGCTTATTATTCATAATAGTAATACGTATAGAATATGTACAATATTAACTGGCTTGTTGTTATGATTGTTAATATGACTATTGTTATAATTATTGCAGCAAACCTGTATCAAGACACAACGTTAATCGCTTCTCAAGTGAGCCCAGAAGTTGCATGTACAAGCCATGACAAGCCAACATTGCGTTCCACCGTAAGTTTATCATATGTATACGTACTTTCAACAGATATGCACAAGTCAGAAATGAAACGGGCACTCTATGGCACGCAGAATGATACTTGTTGACATTTCATTGCCAAGGGACGTAATACGTGTACGGGAAAATAGGACAAACAGAGATAACTTAGATTTTTACGCGATCTGATAGTACATATGATTATTATTCATAATAGTAATACGTATAGAATATGTACAATATTATCTGGCTTGTTGTTATGATTGTTAATATGACTATTGTTATAATTATTGCAGCAAACTTGTATCAAGACACAACGTTAATCGCTTCTCAAGTGAGCCCAGAAGTTGCATGTACAAGCCATGACAAGTTAACAATGCGTTCCACCGTAAGTTTTTCATATGTATACGCACTTTCAACAGATATGCACACATCAGAAATAAAACGTGCACTCTATGGCACGCAGAATGATACTTGTTGACATTTCATTGCCAAGGGACGTAATACGTGTACGGGAAAATAGGACAAACAGAGATAACCTAGATTTTTACGCGATCTGATAGTACATATGATTATTATTCATAATAGTAATACGTAAAGAATATGTACAATATTATCTGGCTTGTTGTTATGATTGTTAATATGACTATTGTTATAATTATTGCAGCAAACCTGTATCAAGACACAACGTTAATCGCTTCTCAAGTGAGCCCAGAAGTTGCATGTACAAGCCATGACAAGCCAACAATGCGTTCCACCGTAAGTTTTTCATATGTATACGTACTTTCAACAGATATGCACAAGTCAGAAATGAAACGGGCACTCTATGGCACGCAGAATGATACTTGTTGACATTTCATTGCCAAGGGACGTAATACGTGTACGGGAAAATAGGACAAACAGAGATAACTTAGATTTTTACGCGATCTGATAGTACATATGCTTATTATTCATAATAGTAATACGTATAGAATATGTACAATATTATCTGGCTTGTTGTTATGATTGTTAATATGACTATTGTTATAATTATTGCAGCAAACCTGTATCAAGACACAACGTTAATCGCTTCTCAAGTGAGCCCAGAAGTTGCATGTACAAGCCATGACAAGCCAACATTGCGTTCCACCGTAAGTTTATCATATGTATACGTACTTTCAACAGATATGCACAAGTCAGAAATGAAACGGGCACTCTATGGCACGCAGAATGATACTTGTTGACATTTCATTGCCAAGGGACGTAATACGTGTACGGGAAAATAGGACAAACAGAGATAACTTAGATTTTTACGCGATCTGATAGTACATAGGATTATTATTCATAATAGTAATACGTATAGAATATGTACAATATTATCTGGCTTGTTGTTATGATTGTTAATATGACTATTGTTATAATTATTGCAGCAAACTTGTATCAAGACACAACGTTAATCGCTTCTCAAGTGAGCCCAGAAGTTGCATGTACAAGCCATGACAAGCCAACAATGCGTTCCACCGTAAGTTTTTCATATGTATACGCACTTTCAACAGATATGCACACATCAGAAATAAAACGTGCACTCTATGGCACGCAGAATGATACTTGTTGACATTTCATTGCCAAGGGACGTAATACGTGTACGGGAAAATAGGACAAACAGAGATAACCTAGATTTTTACGCGATCTGATAGTACATATGATTATTATTCATAATAGTAATACGTAAAGAATATGTACAATATTATCTGGCTTGTTGTTATGATTGTTAATATGACTATTGTTATAATTATTGCAGCAAACCTGTATCAAGACACAACGTTAATCGCTTCTCAAGTGAGCCCAGAAGTTGCATGTACAAGCCATGACAAGCCAACAATGCGTTCCACCGTAAGTTTTTCATATGTATACGTACTTTCAACAGATATGCACAAGTCAGAAATGAAACGGGCACTCTATGGCACGCAGAATGATACTTGTTGACATTTCATTGCCAAGGGACGTAATACGTGTACGGGAAAATAGGACAAACAGAGATAACTTAGATTTTTACGCGATCTGATAGTACATATGATTATTATTCATAATAGTAATACGTATAGAATATGTACAATATTATCTGGCTTGTTGTTATGATTGTTAATATGACTATTGTTATAATTATTGCAGCAAACCTGTATCAAGACACAACGTTAATCGCTTCTCAAGTGAGCCCAGAAGTTGCATGTACAAGCCATGACAAGCCAACATTGCGTTCCACCGTAAGTTTATCATATGTATACGTACTTTCATGAGATATGCACAAGTCAGAAATGAAACGGGCACTCTATGACACGCAGAATGATACTTGTTGACATTTCATTGCCAAGGGACGTAATACGTGTACGGGAAAATAGGACAAACAGAGATAACTTAGATTTTTACGCGATCTGATAGTACATATGCTTATTATTCATAATAGTAATACGTATAGAATATGTACAATATTAACTGGCTTGTTGTTATGATTGTTAATATGACTATTGTTATAATTATTGCAGCAAACCTGTATCAAGACACAACGTTAATCGCTTCTCAAGTGAGCCCAGAAGTTGCATGTACAAGCCATGACAAGCCAACATTGCGTTCCACCGTAAGTTTATCATATGTATACGTACTTTCAACAGATATGCACAAGTCAGAAATGAAACGGGCACTCTATGGCACGCAGAATGATACTTGTTGACATTTCATTGCCAAGGGACGTAATACGTGTACGGGAAAATAGGAGAAAAAGAGATAACTTAGATTTTTACGCGATCTGATAGTACATATGATTATTATTCATAATAGTAATACGTATAGAATATGTACAATATTATCTTGCTTGTTGTTATGATTGTTAATATGACTATTGTTATAATTATTGCAGCAAACCTGTATCAAGACACAACGTTAATCGCTTCTCAAGTGAGCCCATAAGTTGCATGTACAAGCCATGACAAGCCAACATTGCGTTCCACCGTAAGTTTATCATATGTATACGTACTTTCAACAGATATGCACAAGTCAGAAATGAAACGGGCACTCTATGGCACGCAGAATGATACTTGCTGACATTTCATTGCCAAGGGACGTAATACGTGTACGGGAAAATAGGAGAAAAAGAGATAACTTAGATTTTTACGCGATCTGATAGTACATATGATTATTATTCATAATAGTAATACGTATAGAATATGTACAATATTATCTGGCTTGTTGTTATGATTGTTAATATGACTATTGTTATAATTATTGCAGCAAACCTGTATCAAGACACAACGTTAATCGCTTCTCAAGTGAGCCCAGAAGTTGCATGTAAAAGCCATGACAAGCCAACAATGAGTTCCACCGTAAGTTTTTCATATGTATACGTACTTTCAACAGATATGCACAAGTCAGAAATGAAACGGGCACTCTATGGCACGCAGAATGATACTTGTTGACATTTCATTGCCAAGGGACGTAATACGTGTACGGGAAAATAGGACAAACAGAGATAACTTAGATTTTTACGCAATCTGATAGTACATATGATTATTATTCATAATAGTAATACGTAAAGAATTTGTACAATATTATCTGGCTTGTTGTTATGATTGTTAATATGACTATTGTTATAATTATTGCAGCAAACCTGTATCAAGACACAACGTTAATCGCGTCTCAAGTGAGCCGAGAAGTTGCATGTACAAGCCATGACAAGCCAACAATGCGTTCCACCGTAAGTTTTTCATATGTATACGCACTTTCAACAGATATGCACAAGTCAGAAATGAAACAGGCACTCTATGGCACGCAGAATGATACTTGTTGACATTTCATTGCCAAGGGACGTAATACGTGTACGGGAAAATAGGACAAACAGAGATAACTTAGATTTGTACGCGATCTGATAGTACATATGATTATTATTCATAATAGTAATACGTAAAGAATATGTACAATATTATCTGGCTTGTTGTTATGATTGTTAATATGACTATTGTTATAATTATTGCAGCAAACCTGTATCACGACACAACGTTAATCGCTTCTCAAGTGAGCCCAGAAGTTGCATGTACAAGCCATGACAAGCCAACAATGCGTTCCACCGTAAGTTTTTCATATGTATACGTACTTTCAACAGATATGCACAAGTCAGAAATGAAACGGGCACTCTATGGCACGCAGAATGATACTTGTTGACATTTCATTGCCAAGGGACGTAATACGTGTACGGGAAAATAGGACAAACAGAGATAACTTAGATTTTTACGCGATCTGATAGTACATATGATTATTATTCATAATAGTAATACGTATAGAATATGTACAATATTATCTGGCTTGTTGTTATGATTGTTAATATGACTATTGTTATAATTATTGCAGCAAACCTGTATCAAGACACAACGTTAATCGCTTCTCAAGTGAGCCCAGAAGTTGCATGTACAAGCCATGACAAGCCAACATTGCGTTCCACCGTAAGTTTATCATATGTATACGTACTTTCATGAGATATGCACAAGTCAGAAATGAAACGGGCACTCTATGACACGCAGAATGATACTTGTTGACATTTCATTGCCAAGGGACGTAATACGTGTACGGGAAAATAGGACAAACAGAGATAACTTAGATTTTTACGCGATCTGATAGTACATATGATTATTATTCATAATAGTAATACGTATAGAATATGTACAATATTATCTGGCTTGTTGTTATGATTGTTAATATGACTATTGTTATAATTATTGCATTAAACCTGTATCAAGACACAACGTTAATCGCTTCTAAAGTGAGCCCAGAAGTTGCATGTACAAGCCATGACAAGCCAACAATGCGTTCCACCGTAAGTTTTTCATATGTATACGTACTTTCAACAGATATGCACAAGTCAGAAATGAAACGGGCACTCTATGGCACGCAGAATGATACTTGTTGACATTTCATTGCCAAGGGACGTAATACGTGTACGGGAAAATAGGAGAAAAAGAGATAACTTAGATTTTTACGCGATCTGATAGTACATATGATTATTATTCATAATAGTAATACGTATAGAATATGTACAATATTATCTGGCTTGTTGTTATGATTGTTAATATGACTATTGTTATAATTATTGCATTTAACCTGTATCAAGACACAACGTTAATCGCTTCTCAAGTGAGCCCAGAAGTTGCATGTACAAGCCATGACAAGCCAACAATGCGTTCCACCGTAAGTTTTTCATATGTATACGCACTTTCAACAGATATGCACAAGTCAGAAATGAAACAGGCACTCTATGGCACGCAGAATGATACTTGTTGACATTTCATTGCCAAGGGACGTAATACGTGTACGGGAAAATAGGACAAACAGAGATAACTTAGATTTTTACGCGATCTGATAGTACATATGATTATTATTCATAATAGTAATACGTAAAGAATATGTACAATATTATCTGGCTTGTTGTTATGATTGTTAATATGACTATTGTTATAATTATTGCAGCAAACCTGTATCAAGACACAACGTTAATCGCTTCTCAAGTGAGCCCAGAAGTTGCATGTAAAAGCCATGACAAGCCAACAATGAGTTCCACCGTAAGTTTTTCATATGTATACGTACTTTCAACAGATATGCACAAGTCAGAAATGAAACGGGCACTCTATGGCACGCAGAATGATACTTGTTGACATTTCATTGCCAAGGGACGTAATACGTGTACGGGAAAATAGGACAAACAGAGATAACTTAGATTTGTACGCGATCTGATAGTACATATGATTATTATTCATAATAGTAATACGTAAAGAATATGTACAATATTATCTGGCTTGTTGTTATGATTGTTAATATGACTATTGTTATAATTATTGCAGCAAACCTGTATCAAGACACAACGTTAATCGCTTCTCAAGTGAGCCCAGAAGTTGCATGTACAAGCCATGACAAGCCAACAATGCGTTCCACCGTAAGTTTTTCATATGTATACGTACTTTCAACAGATATGCACAAGTCAGATATGAAACGGGCACTCTATGGCACGCAGAATGATACTTGTTGACATTTCATTGCCAAGGGACGTAATACGTGTACGGGAAAATAGGACAAACAGAGATAACTTAGATTTTTACGCGATCTGATAGTACATATGATTATTATTCATAATAGTAATACGTAAAGAATATGTACAATATTATCTGGCTTGTTGTTATGATTGTTAATATGACTATTGTTATAATTATTGCAGCAAACCTGTATCACGACACAACGTTAATCGCTTCTCAAGTGAGCCCAGAAGTTGCATGTACAAGCCATGACAAGCCAACAATGCGTTCCACCGTAAGTTTTTCATATGTATACGTACTTTCAACAGATATGCACAAGTCAGAAATGAAACGGGCACTCTATGGCACGCAGAATGATACTTGTTGACATTTCATTGCCAAGGGACGTAATACGTGTACGGGAAAATAGGAGAAAACAGAGATAACTTAGATTTTTACGCGATCTGATAGTACATATGATTATTATTCATAATAGTAATACGTATAGAATATGTACAATATTATCTGGCTTGTTGTTATGATTGTTAATATGACTATTGTTATAATTATTGCATTAAACCTGTATCAAGACACAACGTTAATCGCTTCTCAAGTGAGCCCAGAAGTTGCATGTACAAGCCATGACAAGCCAACAATGCGTTCCACCGTAAGTTTTTCATATGTATACGCACTTTCAACAGATATGCACAAGTCAGAAATGAAACAGGCACTCTATGGCACGCAGAATGATACTTGTTGACATTTCATTGCCAAGGGACGTAATACGTGTACGGGAAAATAGGACAAACAGAGATAACTTAGATTTGTACGCGATCTGATAGTACATATGATTATTATTCATAATAGTAATTCGTAAAGAATATGTACAATATTATCTGGCTTGTTGTTATGATTGTTAATATGACTATTGTTATAATTATTGCAGCAAACCTGTATCAAGACACAACGTTAATCGCTTCTCAAGTGAGCCCAGAAGTTGCATGTAAAAGCCATGACAAGCCAACAATGCGTTCCACCGTAAGTTTTTCATATGTATACGCACTTTCAACAGATATGCACACATCAGAAATGAAACGTGCACTCTATGGCACGCAGAATGATACTTGTTGACATTTCATTGCCAAGGGACGTAATACGTGTACGGGAAAATAGGACAAACAGAGATAACTTAGATTTTTACGCGATCTGATAGTACATATGATTATTATTCATAATAGTAATACGTAAAGAATATGTACAATATTATCTGGCTTGTTGTTATGATTGTTAATATGACTATTGTTATAATTATTGCATTAAACCTGTATCAAGACACAACGTTAATCGCTTCTCAAGTGAGCCCAGAAGTTGCATGTACAAGCCATGACAAGCCAACAATGCGTTCCACCGTAAGTTTTTCATATGTATACGCACTTTCAACAGATATGCACAAGTCAGAAATGAAACAGGCACTCTATGGCACGCAGAATGATACTTGTTGACATTTCATTGCCAAGGGACGTAATACGTTTACGGGAAAATAGGACAAACAGAGATAACTTAGATTTGTACGCGATCTGATAGTACATATGATTATTATTCATAATAGTAATACGTATAGAATATAAACAATATTATCTGGCTTGTTGTTATGATTGTTAATATGACTATTGTTATAATTATTGCAGCAAACCTGTATCAAGACACAACGTTAATCGCTTCTCAAGTGAGCCCAGAAGTTGCATGTACAAGCCATGACAAGCCAACAATGCGTTCCACCGTAAGTTTTTCATATGTATACGCACTTTCAACAGATATGCACACATCAGAAATGAAAGGTGCACTCTATGGCACGCAGAATGATACTTGTTGACATTTCATTGCCAAGGGACGTAATACGTGTACGGGAAAATAGGACAAACAGAGATAACTTAGATTTTTACGCGATCTGATAGTACATATGATTATTATTCATAATAGTAATACGTAAAGAATATGTACAATATTATCTGGCTTGTTGTTATGATTGTTAATATGACTATTGTTATAATTATTGCAGCAAACCTGTATCAAGACACAACGTTAATCGCTTCTCAAGTGAGCCCAGAAGTTGCATGTACAAGCCATGACAAGCCAACAATGCGTTCCACCGTAAGTTTTTCATATGTATACGTACTTTCAACAGATATGCACAAGTCAGAAATGAAACGGGCACTCTATGGCACGCAGAATGATACTTGTTGTCATTTCATTGCCAAGGGACGTAATACGTGTACGGGAAAATAGGACAAACAGAGATAACTTAGATTTTTACGCGATCTGATAGTACATATGATTATTATTCATAATAGTAATACGTATAGAATATGTACAATATTATCTGGCTTGTTGTTATGATTGTTAATATGACTATTGTTATAATTATTGCAGCAAACTTGTATCAAGACACAACGTTAATCGCTTCTCAAGTGAGCCCAGAAGTTGCATGTACAAGCCATGACAAGCCAACAATGCGTTCCACCGTAAGTTTTTCATATGTATACGCACTTTCAACAGATATGCACACATCAGAAATGAAACGTGCACTCTATGGCACGCAGAATGATACTTGTTGTCATTTCATTGCCAAGGGACGTAATACGTGTACGGGAAAATAGGACAAACAGAGATAACTTAGATTTTTACGCGATCTGATAGTACATATGATTATTATTCATAATAGTAATACGTATAGAATATGTACAATATTATCTGGCTGGTTGTTATGATTGTTAATATGACTATTGTTATAATTATTGCAGCAAACCTGTATCAAGACACAACGTTAATCGCTTCTCAAGTGAGCCCAGAAGTTGCATGTACAAGCCATGACAAGCCAACAATGCGTTCCACCGTAAGTTTTTCATATGTATACGTACTTTCAACAGATATGCACAAGTCAGAAATGAAACGGGCACTCTATGGCACGCAGAATGATACTTGTTGTCATTTCATTGCCAAGGGACGTAATACGTGTACGGGAAAATAGGACAAACAGAGATAACTTAGATTTTTACGCGATCTGATAGTACATATGATTATTATTCATAATAGTAATACGTATAGAATATGTACAATATTATCTGGCTTGTTGTTATGATTGTTAATATGACTATTGTTATAATTATTGCAGCAAACTTGTATCAAGACACAACGTTAATCGCTTCTCAAGTGAGCCCAGAAGTTGCATGTACAAGCCATGACAAGCCAACAATGCGTTCCACCGTAAGTTTTTCATATGTATACGCACTTTCAACAGATATGCACACATCAGAAATGAAACGTGCACTCTATGGCACGCAGAATGATACTTGTTGTCATTTCATTGCCAAGGGACGTAATACGTGTACGGGAAAATAGGACAAACAGAGATAACTTAGATTTTTACGCGATCTGATAGTACATATGATTATTATTCATAATAGTAATACGTATAGAATATGTACAATATTATCTGGCTTGTTGTTATGATTGTTAATATGACTATTGTTATAATTATTGCAGCAAACCTGTATCAAGACACAACGTTAATCGCTTCTCAAGTGAGCCCAGAAGTTGCATGTACAAGCCATGACAAGCCAACAATGAGTTCCACCGTAAGTTTTTCGTATGTATACGTACTTTCAACAGATATGCACAAGTCAGAAATGAAACGGGCACTCTATGGCACGCAGAATGATACTTGTTGACATTTCATTGCCAAGGGACGTAATACGTGTACGGGAAAATAGGACAAACAGAGATAACTTAGATTTTTACGCGATCTGATAGTACATATGATTATTATTCATAATAGTAATACGTAAAGAATATGTACAATATTATCTGGCTTGTTGTTATGATTGTTAATATGACTATTGTTATAATTATTGCAGCAAACCTGTATCACGACACAACGTTAATCGCTTCTCAAGTGAGCCCAGAAGTTGCATGTACAAGCCATGACAAGCCAACAATGCGTTCCACCGTAAGTTTTTCATATGTATACGTACTTTCAACAGATATGCACAAGTCAGAAATGAAACGGGCACTCTATGGCACGCAGAATGATACTTGTTGACATTTCATTGCCAAGGGACGTAATACGTGTACGGGAAAATAGGAGAAAACAGAGATAACTTAGATTTTTACGCGATCTGATAGTACATATGATTATTATTCATAATAGTAATACGTATAGAATATGTACAATATTATCTGGCTTGTTGTTATGATTGTTAATATGACTATTGTTATAATTATTGCAGCAAACCTGTATCAAGACACAACGTTAATCGCTTCTCAAGTGAGCCCAGAAGTTGCATGTACAAGCCATGACAAGCCAACAATGCGTTCCACCGTAAGTTTTTCATATGTATACGCACTTTCAACAGATATGCACACATCAGAAATGAAAGGTGCACTCTATGGCACGCAGAATGATACTTGTTGACATTTCATTGCCAAGGGACGTAATACGTGTACGGGAAAATAGGACAAACAGAGATAACTTTGATTTTTACGCGATCTGATAGTACATATGATTATTATTCATAATAGTAATACGTAAAGAATATGTACAATATTATCTGGCTTGTTGTTATGATTGTTAATATGACTATTGTTATAATTATTGCAGCAAACCTGTATCAAGACACAACGTTAATCGCTTCTCAAGTGAGCCCAGAAGTTGCATGTACAAGCCATGACAAGCCAACAATGCGTTCCACCGTAAGTTTTTCATATGTATACGCACTTTCAACAGATATGCACACATCAGAAATGAAACGTGCACTCTATGGCACGCAGAATGATACTTGTTGTCATTTCATTGCCAAGGGACGTAATACGTGTACGGGAAAATAGGACAAACAGAGATAACTTAGATTTTTACGCGATCTGATAGTACATATGATTATTATTCATAATAGTAATACGTATAGAATATGTACAATATTATCTGGCTTGTTGTTATGATTGTTAATATGACTATTGTTATAATTATTGCAGCAAACCTGTATCAAGACACAACGTTAATCGCTTCTCAAGTGAGCCCAGAAGTTGCATGTACAAGCCATGACAAGCCAACAATGCGTTCCACCGTAAGTTTTTCATATGTATACGTACTTTCAACAGATATGCACAAGTCAGAAATGAAACGGGCACTCTATGGCACGCAGAATGATACTTGTTGTCATTTCATTGCCAAGGGACGTAATACGTGTACGCGAAAATAGGACAAACAGAGATAACTTAGATTTTTACGCGATCTGATAGTACATATGATTATTATTCATAATAGTAATACGTATAGAATATGTACAATATTATCTGGCTTGTTGTTATGATTGTTAATATGACTATTGTTATAATTATTGCAGCAAACTTGTATCAAGACACAACGTTAATCGCTTCTCAAGTGAGCCCAGAAGTTGCATGTACAAGCCATGACAAGCCAACAATGCGTTCCACCGTAAGTTTTTCATATGTATACGCACTTTCAACAGATATGCACACATCAGAAATGAAACGTGCACTCTATGGCACGCAGAATGATACTTGTTGTCATTTCATTGCCAAGGGACGTAATACGTGTACGGGAAAATAGGACAAACAGAGATAACTTAGATTTTTACGCGATCTGATAGTACATATGATTATTATTCATAATAGTAATACGTATAGAATATGTACAATATTATCTGGCTTGTTGTTATGATTGTTAATATGACTATTGTTATAATTATTGCAGCAAACCTGTATCAAGACACAACGTTAATCGCTTCTCAGGTGAGCCCAGAAGTTGCATGTACAAGCCATGACAAGCCAACAATGCGTTCCACCGTAAGTTTTTCATATGTATACGTACTTTCAACAGATATGCACAAGTCAGAAATGAAACGGGCACTCTATGGCACGCAGAATGATACTTGTTGTCATTTCATTGCCAAGGGACGTAATACGTGTACGGGAAAATAGGACAAACAGAGATAACTTAGATTTTTACGCGATCTGATAGTACATATGATTATTATTCATAATAGTAATACGTATAGAATATGTACAATATTATCTGGCTTGTTGTTATGATTGTTAATATGACTATTGTTATAATTATTGCAGCAAACTTGTATCAAGACACAACGTTAATCGCTTCTCAAGTGAGCCCAGAAGTTGCATGTACAAGCCATGACAAGCCAACAATGCGTTCCACCGTAAGTTTTTCATATGTATACGCACTTTCAACAGATATGCACACATCAGAAATGAAAGGTGCACTCTATGGCACGCAGAATGATACTTGTTGACATTTCATTGCCAAGGGACGTAATACGTGTACGGGAAAATAGGACAAACAGAGATAACTTAGATTTTTACGCGATCTGATAGTACATATGATTATTATTCATAATAGTAATACGTATAGAATATGTACAATATTATCTGGCTTGTTGTTATGATTGTTAATATGACTATTGTTATAATTATTGCAGCAAACTTGTATCAAGACACAACGTTAATCGCTTCTCAAGTGAGCCCAGAAGTTGCATGTACAAGCCATGACAAGCCAACAATGCGTTCCACCGTAAGTTTTTCATATGTATACGCACTTTCAACAGATATGCACACATCAGAAATGAAACGTGCACTCTATGGCACGCAGAATGATACTTGTTGTCATTTCATTGCCAGGGGACGTAATACGTGTACGGGAAAATAGGACAAACAGAGATAACTTAGATTTTTACGCGATCTGATAGTACATATGATTATTATTCATAATAGTAATACGTATAGAATATGTACAATATTATCTGGCTTGTTGTTATGATTGTTAATATGACTATTGTTATAATTATTGCAGCAAACTTGTATCAAGACACAACGTTAATCGCTTCTCAAGTGAGCCCAGAAGTTGCATGTACAAGCCATGACAAGCCAACAATGCGTTCCACCGTAAGTTTTTCATATGTATACGCACTTTCAACAGATATGCACACATCAGAAATGAAACGTGCACTCTATGGCACGCAGAATGATACTTGTTGTCATTTCATTGCCAAGGGACATAATACGTGTACGGGAAAATAGGACAAACAGAGATAACTTAGATTTTTACGCGATCTGATAGTACATATGATTATTATTCATAATAGTAATACGTATAGAATATGTACAATATTATCTGGCTTGTTGTTATGATTGTTAATATGACTATTGTTATAATTATTGCAGCAAACTTGTATCAAGACACAACGTTAATCGCTTCTCAAGTGAGCCCAGAAGTTGCATGTACAAGCCATGACAAGCCAGCAATGCGTTCCACCGTAAGTTTTTCATATGTATACGCATTTTCAACAGATATGCACACATCAGAAATGAAACGTGCACTCTATGGCACGCAGAATGATACTTGTTGACATTTCATTGCCAAGGGACGTAATACGTGTACGGGAAAATAGGACAAACAGAGATAACTTAGATTTTTACGCGATCTGATAGTACATATGATTATTATTCATAATAGTAATACGTAAAGAATATGTACAATATTATCTGGCTTGTTGTTATGATTGTTAATATGACTATTGTTATAATTATTGCAGCAAACCTGTATCAAGACACAACGTTAATCGCTTCTCAAGTGAGCCCAGAAGTTGCATGTAAAAGCCATGACAAGCCAACAATGAGTTCCACCGTAAGTTTTTCATATGTATACGTACTTTCAACAGATATGCACAAGTCAGAAACGAAACGGGCACTCTATGGCACGCAGAATGATACTTGTTGACATTTCATTGCCAAGGGACGTAATACGTGTACGGGAAAATAGGACAAACAGAGATAACTTAGATTTTTACGCAATCTGATAGTACATATGATTATTATTCATAATAGTAATACGTATAGAATATGTACAATATTATCTGGCTTGTTGTTATGATTGTTAATATGACTATTGTTATAATTATTGCAGCAAACTTGTATCAAGACACAACGTTAATCGCTTCTCAAGTGAGCCCAGAAGTTGCATGTACAAGCCATGACAAGCCAACAATGCGTTCCACCGTAAGTTTTTCATATGTATACGCACTTTCAACAGATATGCACACATCAGAAATGAAACGTGCACTCTATGGCACGCAGAATGATACTTGTTGTCATTTCATTGCCAAGGGACGTAATACGTGTACGGGAAAATAGGACAAACAGAGATAACTTAGATTTTTACGCGATCTGATAGTACATATGATTATTATTCATAATAGTAATACGTATAGAATATGTACAATATTATCTGGCTTGTTGTTATGATTGTTAATATGACTATTGTTATAATTATTGCAGCAAACTTGCATCAAGACACAACGTTAATCGCTTCTCAAGTGAGCCCAGAAGTTGCATGTACAAGCCATGACAAGCCAGCAATGCGTTCCACCGTAAGTTTTTCATATGTATACGCACTTTCAACAGATATGCACACATCAGAAATGAAACGTGCACTCTATGGCACGCAGAATGATACTTGTTGACATTTCATTGCCAAGGGACGTAATACGTGTACGGGAAAATAGGACAAACAGAGATAACTTAGATTTTTACGCGATCTGATAGTACATATGATTAGTATTCATAATAGTAATACGTAAAGAATATGTACAATATTATCTGGCTTGTTGTTATGATTGTTAATATGACTATTGTTATAATTATTGCAGCAAACCTGTATCAAGACACAACGTTAATCGCTTCTCAAGTGAGCCCAGAAGTTGCATGTACAAGCCATGACAAGCCAACAATGCGTTCCACCGTAAGTTTTTCATATGTATACGCACTTTCAACAGATATGCACACGTCAGAAATGAAACGGGCACTCTATGGCACGCAGAATGATACTTGTTGACATTTCATTGCCAAGGGACGTAATACGTGTACGGGAAAATAGGACAAACAGAGATAACTTAGATTTTTACGCGATCTGATAGTACATATGATTAGTATTCATAATAGTAATACGTAAAGAATATGTACAATATTATCTGGCTTGTTGTTATGATTGTTAATATGACTATTGTTATAATTATTGCAGCAAACCTGTATCAAGACACAACGTTAATCGCTTCTCAAGTGAGCCCAGAAGTTGCATGTACAAGCCATGACAAGCCAACAATGAGTTCCACCGTAAGTTTTTCATATGTATACGTACTTTCAACAGATATGCACAAGTCAGAAATGAAACGGGCACTCTATGGCACGCAGAATGATACTTGTTGTCATTTCATTGCCAAGGGACGTAATACGTGTACGGGAAAATGGGACAAACAGAGATAACTTAGATTTTTACGCGATCTGATAGTACATATGATTATTATTCATAATAGTAATACGTATAGAATATGTACAATATTATCTGGCTTGTTGTTATGTTTGTTAATATGACTATTGTTATAATTATTGCAGCAAACTTGTATCAAGACACAACGTTAATCGCTTCTCAAGTGAGCCCAGAAGTTGCATGTACAAGCCATGACAAGCCAACAATGCGTTCCACCGTAAGTTTTTCATATGTATACGCACTTTCAACAGATATGCACACATCAGAAATGAAACGTGCACTCTATGGCACGCAGAATGATACTTGTTGTCATTTCATTGCCAAGGGACGTAATACGTGTACGGAAAATAGGACAAACAGAGATAACTTAGATTTTTACGCGATCTGATAGTACATATGATTATTATTCATAATAGTAATACGTATAGAATATGTACAATATTATCTGGCTTGTTGTTATGATTGTTAATATGACTATTGTTATAATTATTGCAGCAAACTTGCATCAGGACACAACGTTAATCGCTTCTCAAGTGAGCCCAGAAGTTGCATGTACAAGCCATGACAAGCCAACAATGCGTTCCACCGTAAGTTTTTTATATGTATACGCACTTTCAACAGATATGCACACATCAGAAATGAAACGTGCACTCTATGGCACGCAGAATGATACTTGTTGACATTTCATTGCCAAGGGACGTAATACGTGTACGGGAAAATAGGACAAACAGAGATAACTTAGATTTTTACGCGATCTGATAGTACATATGATTATTATTCATAATAGTAATACGTAAAGAATATGTACAATATTATCTGGCTTGTTGTTATGATTGTTAATATGACTATTGTTATAATTATTGCAGCAAACCTGTATCAAGACACAACGTTAATCGCTTCTCAAGTGAGCCCAGAAGTTGCATGTACAAGCCATGACAAGCCAACAATGCGTTCCACCGTAAGTTTTTCATATGTATACGTACTTTCAACAGATATGCACAAGTCAGAAATGAAACGTGCACTCTATGGCACGCAGAATGATACTTGTTGTCATTTCATTGCCAAGGACGTAATACGTGTACGGGAAAATAGGACAAACAGAGATAACTTAGATTTTTACGCGATCTGATAGTACATATGATTATTATTCATAATAGTAATACGTATAGAATATGTACAATATTATCTGGCTTGTTGTTATGATTGTTAATATGACTATTGTTATAATTATTGCAGCAAACTTGCATCAAGACACAACGTTAATCGCTTCTCAAGTGAGCCCAGAAGTTGCATGTACAAGCCATGACAAGCCAGCAATGCGTTCCACCGTAAGTTTTTCATATGTATACGCACTTTCAACAGATATGCACACATCAGAAATGAAACGTGCACTCTATGGCACGCAGAATGATACTTGTTGACATTTCATTGCCAAGGGACGTAATACGTGTACGGGAAAATAGGACAAACAGAGATAACTTAGATTTTTACGCGATCTGATAGTACATATGATTAGTATTCATAATAGTAATACGTAAAGAATATGTACAATATTATCTGGCTTGTTGTTATGATTGTTAATATGACTATTGTTATAATTATTGCAGCAAACCTGTATCAAGACACAACGTTAATCGCTTCTCAAGTGAGCCCAGAAGTTGCATGTACAAGCCATGACAAGCCAACAATGCGTTCCACCGTAAGTTTTTCATATGTATACGCACTTTCAACAGATATGCACACGTCAGAAATGAAACGGGCACTCTATGGCACGCAGAATGATACTTGTTGACATTTCATTGCCAAGGGACGTAATACGTGTACGGGAAAATAGGACAAACAGAGATAACTTAGATTTTTACGCGATCTGATAGTACATATGATTATTATTCATAATAGTAATACGTAAAGAATATGTACAATATTATCTGGCTTGTTGTTATGATTGTTAATATGACTATTGTTATAATTATTGCAGCAAACCTGTATCAAGACACAACGTTAATCGCTTCTCAAGTGAGCCCAGAAGTTGCATGTACAAGCCATGACAAGCCAACAATGAGTTCCACCGTAAGTTTTTCATATGTATACGTACTTTCAACAGATATGCACAAGTCAGAAATGAAACGGGCACTCTATGGCACGCAGAATGATACTTGTTGTCATTTCATTGCCAAGGGACGTAATACGTGTACGGGAAAATGGGACAAACAGAGATAACTTAGATTTTTACGCGATCTGATAGTACATATGATTATTATTCATAATAGTAATACGTATAGAATATGTACAATATTATCTGGCTTGTTGTTATGTTTGTTAATATGACTATTGTTATAATTATTGCAGCAAACTTGTATCAAGACACAACGTTAATCGCTTCTCAAGTGAGCCCAGAAGTTGCATGTACAAGCCATGACAAGCCAACAATGCGTTCCACCGTAAGTTTTTCATATGTATACGCACTTTCAACAGATATGCACACATCAGAAATGAAACGTGCACTCTATGGCACGCAGAATGATACTTGTTGTCATTTCATTGCCAAGGGACGTAATACGTGTACGGGAAAATAGGACAAACAGAGATAACTTAGATTTTTACGCGATCTGATAGTACATATGATTATTATTCATAATAGTAATACGTATAGAATATGTACAATATTATCTGGCTTGTTGTTATGATTGTTAATATGACTATTGTTATAATTATTGCAGCAAACTTGCATCAGGACACAACGTTAATCGCTTCTCAAGTGAGCCCACCAGAAGTTGCATGTACAAGCCATGACAAGCCAACAATGCGTTCCACCGTAAGTTTTTCATATGTATACGTACTTTCAACAGATATGCACAAGTCAGAAATGAAACGGGCACTCTATGGCACGCAGAATGATACTTGTTGACATTTCATTGCCTAAGGGACGTAATACGTGTACGGGAAAATAGGAGAAACACAGATAACTTAGATTTTTACGCGATCTGATAGTACATATGATTATTATTCATAATAGTAATACGTATAGAATATGTACAATATTATCTGGCTTGTTGTTATGATTGTTAATATGACTATTGTTATAATTATTGCAGCAAACCTGTATCAAGACACAACGTTAATCGCTTCTCAAGTGAGCCCAGAAGTTGCATGTACAAGCCATGACAAGCCAACAATGCGTTCCACCAGTAAGTTTTTCATATGTATACGTACTTTCAACAGATATGCACAAGTCAGAAATGAAACGGGCACTCTATGGCACGCAGAATGATACTTGTTGACATTTCATTTCCAAGGAACGTAATACGTGTACGGGAAAATAGGAGAAACACAGATAACTTAGATTTTTACGCGATCTGATAGTACATATGATTATTATTCATAATAGTAATACGTATAGAATATGTACAATATTATCTGGCTTGTTGTTATGATTGTTAATATGACTATTGTTATAATTATTGCAGCAAACCTGTATCAAGACACAACGTTAATCGCTTCTCAAGTGAGCCCAGAAGTTGCATGTACAAGCCATGACAAGCCAACAATGCGTTCCACCGTAAGTTTTTCATATGTATACGTACTTTCAACAGATATGCACAAGTCAGAAATGAAACGGGCACTCTATGGCACGCATAATGATACTTTTTGACATTTCATTGCTAAGGGACGTAATACGTGTACGGGAAAATAGGAGAAACACAGATAACTTAGATTTTTACGCGATCTGATAGTACATATGATTATTATTCATAATAGTAATACGTATAGAATATGTACAATATTATCTGGCTTGTTGTTATGATTGTTAATATGACTATTGTTATAATTATTGCAGCAAACCTGTATCAAGACACAACGTTAATCGCTTCTCAAGTGAGCCCAGAAGTTGCATGTACAAGCCATGACAAGCCAACAATGCGTTCCACCGTAAGTTTTTCATATGTATACGTACTTTCAACAGATATGCACAAGTCAGAAATGAAACGGGCACTCTATGGCACGGAGAATGATACTTGTTGACATTGCATTGCCAAGGGACGTAATACGTGTACGGGAAAATAGGAGAAACACAGATAACTTAGATTTTTACGCGATCTGATAGTACATATGATTATTATTCATAATAGTAATACGTATAGAATATGTACAATATTATCTGGCTTGTTGTTATGATTGTTAATATGACTATTGTTATAATTATTGCAGCAAACCTGTATCAAGACACAACGTTAATCGCTTCTCAAGTGAGCCCAGAAGTTGCATGTACAAGCCATGACAAGCCAACAATGCGTTCCACCGTAAGTTTTTCATATGTATACGTACTTTCAACAGATATGCACAAGTCAGAAATGAAACGGGCACTCTATGGCACGCAGAATGATACTTGTTGACATTTCATTGCTAAGGGACGTAATACGTGTACGGGAAAATAGGAGAAACACAGATAACTTAGATTTTTACGCGATCTGATAGTACATATGATTATTATTCATAATAGTAATACGTATAGAATATGTACAATATTATCTGGCTTGTTGTTATGATTGTTAATATGACTATTGTTATAATTATTGCAGCAAACCTGTATCAAGACACAACGTTAATCGCTTCTCAAGTGAGCCCAGAAGTTGCATGTACAAGCCATGACAAGCCAACAATGCGTTCCACCGTAAGTTTTTCATATGTATACGCACTTTCAACAGATATGCACAATCAGAAATGAAACGTGCACTCTATGGCACGCAGAATGATACTTGTTGACATTTCATTGCTAAGGGACGTAATACGTGTACGGGAAAATAGGAGAAACACAGATAACTTAGATTTTTACGCGATCTGATAGTACATATGATTATTATTCATAATAGTAATACGTATAGAATATGTACAATATTATCTGGCTTGTTGTTATGATTGTTAATATGACTATTGTTATAATTATTGCAGCAAACCTGTATCAAGACACAACGTTAATCGCTTCTCAAGTGAGCCCAGAAGTTGCATGTACAAGCCATGACAAGCCAACAATGCGTTCCACCGTAAGTTTTTCATATGTATACGTACTTTCAACAGATATGCACAAGTCAGAAATGAAACGGGCACTCTAGTGGCACGCAGAATGATACTTGTTGACATTGCATTGCCAAGGGACGTAATACGTGTACGGAAAATAGGAGAAACACAGATAACTTAGATTTTTACGCGATCTGATAGTACATATGATTATTATTCATAATAGTAATACGTATAGAATATGTACAATATTATCTGGCTTGTTGTTATGATTGTTAATATGACTATTGTTATAATTATTGCAGCAAACCTGTATCAAGACACAACGTTAATCGCTTCTCAAGTGAGCCCAGAAGTTGCATGTACAAGCCATGACAAGCCAACAATGCGTTCCACCGTAAGTTTTTCATATGTATACGTACTTTCAACAGATATGCACAAGTCAGAAATGAAACGGGCACTCTATGGCACGCAGAATGATACTTGTTGACATTTCATTGCTAAGGGACGTAATACGTGTACGGGAAAATAGGAGAAACACAGATAACTTAGATTTTTACGCGATCTGATAGTACATATGATTATTATTCATAATAGTAATACGTATAGAATATGTACAATATTATCTGGCTTGTTGTTATGATTGTTAATATGACTATTGTTATAATTATTGCAGCAAACCTGTATCAAGACACAACGTTAATCGCTTCTCAAGTGAGCCCAGAAGTTGCATGTACAAGCCATGACAAGCCAACAATGCGTTCCACCGTAAGTTTTTCATATGTATACGTACTTTCAACAGATATGCACAAGTCAGAAATGAAACGGCACTCTATGGCACGCAGAATGATACTTGTTGACATTTCATTGCTAAGGGACGTAATACGTGTACGGGAAAATAGGAGAAACACAGATAACTTAGATTTTTACGCGATCTGATAGTACATATGATTATTATTCATAATAGTAATACGTATAGAATATGTACAATATTATCTGGCTTGTTGTTATGATTGTTAATATGACTATTGTTATAATTATTGCAGCAAACCTGTATCAAGACACAACGTTAATCGCTTCTCAAGTGAGCCCAGAAGTTGCATGTACAAGCCATGACAAGCCAACAATGCGTTCCACCGTAAGTTTTTCATATGTATACGTACTTTCAACAGATATGCACAAGTCAGAAATGAAACGGGCACTCTATGGCACGCAGAATGATACTTGTTGACTATTTCATTTCCAAGGAACGTAATACGTGTACGGGAAAATAGGAGAAACACAGATAACTTAGATTTTTACGCGATCTGATAGTACATATGATTATTATTCATAATAGTAATACGTATAGAATATGTACAATATTATCTGGCTTGTTGTTATGATTGTTAATATGACTATTGTTATAATTATTGCAGCAAACCTGTATCAAGACACAACGTTAATCGCTTCTCAAGTGAGCCCAGAAGTTGCATGTACAAGCCATGACAAGCCAACAATGCGTTCCACCGTAAGTTTTTCATATGTATACGTACTTTCAACAGATATGCACAAGTCAGAAATGAAACGGGCACTCTATGGCACGCAGAATGATACTTGTTGACATTTCATTGCTAAGGGACGTAATACGTGTACGGGAAAATAGGAGAAACACAGATAACTTAGATTTTTACGCGATCTGATAGTACATATGATTATTATTCATAATAGTAATACGTATAGAATATGTACAATATTATCTGGCTTGTTGTTATGATTGTTAATATGACTATTGTTATAATTATTGCAGCAAACCTGTATCAAGACACAACGTTAATCGCTTCTCAAGTGAGCCCAGAAGTTGCATGTACAAGCCATGACAAGCCAACAATGCGTTCCACCGTAAGTTTTTCATATGTATACGTACTTTCAACAGATATGCACAAGTCAGAAATGAAACGGGCACTCTATGGCACGCAGAATGATACTTGTTGACATTTCATTGTCCAAGGGACGTAATACGTGTACGGGAAAATAGGAGAAACACAGATAACTTAGATTTTTACGCGATCTGATAGTACATATGATTATTATTCATAATAGTAATACGTATAGAATATGTACAATATTATCTGGCTTGTTGTTATGATTGTTAATATGACTATTGTTATAATTATTGCAGCAAACCTGTATCAAGACACAACGTTAATCGCTTCTCAAGTGAGCCCAGAAGTTGCATGTACAAGCCATGACAAGCCAACAATGCGTTCCACCGTAAGTTTTTCATATGTATACGTACTTTCAACAGATATGCACAAGTCAGAAATGAAACGGGCACTCTATGGCACGCATAATGATACTTTTTGACATTTCATTGCTAAGGGACGTAATACGTGTACGGGAAAATAGGAGAAACACAGATAACTTAGATTTTTACGCGATCTGATAGTACATATGATTATTATTCATAATAGTTATACGTATAGAATATGTACAATATTATCTGGCTTGTTGTTATGATTGTTAATATGACTATTGTTATAATTATTGCAGCAAACCTGTATCAAGACACAACGTTAATCGCTTCTCAAGTGAGCCCAGAAGTTGCATGTACAAGCCATGACAAGCCAACAATGCGTTCCACCGTAAGTTTTTCATATGTATACGTACTTTCAACAGATATGCACAAGTCAGAAATGAAACGGGCACTCTATGGCACGGCAGAATGATACTTGTTGACATTGCATTGCAAGGGACGTAATACGTGTACGGGAAAATAGGAGAAACACAGATAACTTAGATTTTTACGCGATCTGATAGTACATATGATTATTATTCATAATAGTAATACGTATAGAATATGTACAATATTATCTGGCTTGTTGTTATGATTGTTAATATGACTATTGTTATAATTATTGCAGCAAACCTGTATCAAGACACAACGTTAATCGCTTCTCAAGTGAGCCCAGAAGTTGCATGTACAAGCCATGACAAGCCAACAATGCGTTCCACCGTAAGTTTTTCATATGTACGTAATACGCT
>JAWPHD010020646.1:0-31017 GCA_037043455.1 Cyrtodaria siliqua | reverse complement strand
TGTCAGTTCTATTTATAAACAATTCAATAAAATATGTTAAGCATTTCATGGTCCCTCCAACTGACCTTCTTTTAATAGGAACATCTGCTGTCATATATATAGCTGTTAATGTGTATGAAGTTTGAAAGTTGTAGTGTTGTTACTTTGTGAGAAATCAACTAGATAAACAGAGTAATGGGAGTATGAACTAGAAAATGTGTTCGAATGCCTTGCTTTAGCACGGTCACATAAAACAATTTAGTAAGTGTGTTAAGCATGTTATGGTCACTGAGTGTTATGGGCAAGCATGTTATGGTCACTGAGTGTTATGGTCAAGCATGTTATGGTCATTGAGTGTTATGGTCATTCTCAATGACCTTGTAGGGACATGTTACTGTCCTGTAGATGTTCGTGTGTATAACAGTTTGAAAGTTGTATGCATGGCTGTTATTGTGCGATAAATCAATTAAATTAACAGAGTATGAAAAGTAGGTCAGTACTTACTATACTGCCAGCATATAACTGTTAGTGTGCACTTTGGTATTTGAGTAATGGATTTAATAAAATAATGTATGTCATAAAATAATCTTGGGTAGAGCGTATTGGTCATAGATAGCTCTTGTAAGATATTGACGACATCTGTCAGTCACATGCTAATCCATTGTTCAGTTGAAACATATTCACCAGTTGCATGATATATTCATGTACCATGGGAAAGCGAGCATTTTCATAGCATTTTTGTTGGAGCTATGGCAGGGCCGTTCAATAAGTTTATATGTGCATTAATGCATGTAAAATTATAGGTATTTTACAATCTATCTGTCTAAAGGGCAAAACTGTTTAAGGGTCCTTTCGTGTAGATATGAAGATTGCATCTGTCGCCACGTGTGATGGTTTGGGTGGGAAATGATGGCGTGGGTGGAACGTTGGGTTATAAAGTGCATTGTTTTCCAGTCGTAGCCGGGAATGTTGAAAGTTGCTTTGATATGTGGTCAGTATATCTATTTTATGACTTTGTATTGTACATTTGTATTCAATGGGCGTCGCCATTTTGTTTTGTATGTTGCTACATCTGGTCAGCTTTTATATGTTTCTCAAACATTAACTTGATACAACTAGCATATGAGTCTGAAGTTAACTGTATTAGATACAATTATTGTAGTCGATCATTAATTGTAATACAATATTAAATTGATAACGTTGTATATTAAGTGCATTAACGGTGAGATGAGATACATGTATATGCCTAGACGTATAACTCATTAATTGTAATACAAGATTAAATTGATAACGTTGTATATTAGGTGCATTTGTTAATGGTGAGATGATATGACTGGTATATATGCCGGCGTTGCAGAATACGTATACATTGCTACACATCATAATTAGAGAGTGGCTCACATATATTCAGTCTTATAATGATTTGCTTGTGTAATGATAATTGTATAAGATTGTTGTGTTAATGAACCAACATCTAAAAGTATGTATTGGTAGAGCCAAAGCCTCCCGGTGTGGAGCTAAGCCTTTTGGGTGTGTAGGCCCTCTAGGTGACTCAACACATAACGTAATGAGCGGGTGGAGACGGTCCCCGTACCTGGACAACATGGTCAGGTTCTCATAGGAGCAACAACCCCTGGGTCACTTGGTGGGCCCGACATCATCCCTTACTGGAGGAACTTTACCCCACAACCTAGGTGGAGGTTATTCATCGCATCATCAACCCTTATAGAAGGCTTTTGATGACAATCACCGATCATTGGACTCGTGCATCATGTTCATGAGCTCTCGCGCATCAAATACATCGCGTTAGATCATCATTCTTTACACTTAAGTGTCATATATAGTCGATCGACACATTCAGTATTTGTGATAATACTACCAATCTTATACGTTCATGAGAATATTTTTCATCTCTGTATTCGCTTGTTTTTCTTGATAATTGTATAATATTTAACATATTTTAAAAGTTGTATTAAACTTATGTAAATGCAGTCACTGACATTGATTCTTTCCTGAGTTAGTCCCAACCACTAGGGCCATCTAACGACAATGTAAAACCTTAATGTAAATTAACAAAGTACAAACAGTTGGTCAAGGTCGTGATATATAATTTTTGTTATTTCAAACAATAATCAAGGGGTATAATTCTGGATGAAACTAAGATGTGCCCAGATGACATGGATGCCCCCGCTATTGCTTCATGTATAAGTAAGGAAACTTGGCCGAGACATTGTGCCTGTATACAAGCTGACCAAGTTTGGAGAAGATCTGAAATCAATTACCTAAAAGTCCGGACATTTATTTTGTGATTTTTTACTGCAAGGGCATGACACTAGATTTACTGAGACGATGGGGCTGAGTGGCCGAGAAACTGTTTCGATATACAATTTGAACAAGTTTGGAGAAGACTGGATAACAAATACCCCAGTTAGAGTATGGACAACATTAATTTCGAGAATGTTCACGATTTCAAGGGGCATAACTCTGAAATTATGGAGAAGATGTGGCTGAAAGTTAACTTAACCAAGACATTGTGCACATATACAATTTGACCAAGTTTGGAGAAGACTGGATAACAAATACCCCAGTTATTTCAAGGGGCATAACTCTGAAATTATGAAAAAGATGTGGCTGAAAGTCAGCTTAACCAAGACATTGTGCACATATACAATTAGACCAAGTTTGGAGAAGACTGAATAACTGCAAATTTATGACCAAGGTTAGGTTGCAGGTTAAAATGTGACGGACAACGACGGACAAAATGAGTTCCCTAAGTATATGTCATGCTACGCAGCGACACAACAATTAACCAAGTTTTAGAGTCTGGACAATATTTGCGGGACGTACACAGACTGACAGTTGTTACACTATATGCCCTTTTACCAAATCTTCGAATAGTGGGGGGCCGATATGTGGTCCCTGTTTATGAAGGGAAAAAAAGCCCTGCATACCATATGTTTATGTCATTGTATGACCATTTCTTATTTATTGACCAATAATTCACTGTACAAGACGCAGTAAACCAAGCTTTTTTCCAAAGTTACTTCTTGGTTTATGAAATATTTTTATGCCTTCTTCTAGCAAAACAGACTGCTTTTTCCCCCTCTGTGGCTGAGAAAATTCCCCTAAAAAAAAAAGTCTCAACATTATTATGTTTGGGATACATTTACAGAAGACAGTTTATCTAAAATGTACCTCTTTTGAATATTTACACACCAAATCTTCAATTTCTAACTATTACACTGTTCTCCCTATATCGCAAAATTGCATTATTTTTCCCATTTACCTCAAAAATCGTGATTTTTTTCTCCCTATTAAAGGGCCTGGGCCTCTTCCCATATTTCCGAAAAAAATCCCTGGTATGGTACTTACTAGAAAAGAAGAAAATGATGTCATAAGTCCTTCCTTTAAGATTTCTGTAACTCCTCCATATTCTTCCTCATCTACCTTTTGAAAGCTTGCAAAGTACAGGTATGTAATCAGAACATTTATTGCGAAAAACCTGAAAAGAAAAAAGAAGTAAGGTCTTATCCATTATATAAATATTGTTTTGAGCAAGAAATGATGTTATACAATGTAAATATACGATCTTAAATGAGCTCCTTTTCATAAAAGATATTTATGAAACTCATTATGTTATGAATTGAAAATGTTATGAATTTATTTTAAATTTTTTAATTCAGTCTATCGACTAGTTTAAATTAAAAATATAATAAGTTTCATAAAAATATTACTTGGAATGGGACAAGTTTAAGATTGTTTGTTTTTTTGTCACATATGATTGATGTTATGGTTATATCCAAAAAAATCAAGACGGACACAAAACTGCCGTGATGTCAGACAAATAGCTTAAAAATGTGCTATGCCATAACAACATAACATGGGATAATTATTGGGATAATTATGCAGTTAATTCAAAGCGTTAAACAAGCAATAAATGTTTGAATAACTGAATACCTTTATGAACATACATGTATATGAATACACATGTATAAATATATGTAAATCAAAATTTATAAATCAATTTCAAATCTAATTTTCATCAGAAAGAGTGCTGTAGCTCTCCTGTCACATTTCTAAAACAAAATGGCAAACACACATGGATTTCGACACTCATTGATGCCCTGTTATTTGTTATTTGTTATTTGTTACAGTCACGATTGGTTGTCTTATAATGTCAAGATACATGTATGATAAAATTGTATGACCCACTTTAAAATGTAACAAGGCAAGAGTTGTGATTCCAGAAACATATTTTAAATAACATAGGTAGTTATTAAGAGAGGTAGAAATTAACTTTGTTACTGCATAAAATTTCAACTCGCCATACTGGCAAACGACTGGCCATTACTGTGAAATCAGGTATGTTTATTTTGCCAGACCTTGTCGAACAACTTCTAAAACAACCCAGAGTAGCATTTGTTTCACTTGTTAGTTATTATTTGTCCTTGGAAACTTGTAAAGTCATACATTTAAGTGATTTTCAACTTGAAAGCAGCTTCGAAAATGTTGCCAGCTGTTACTATTTTAACTCGCAGTTTCATATCCAAAACCTGCAAAGTGTGAGTTGCGAGTGCTAAATTGGAGCCTAAAATCCGATTATAATAACATGTGAAATATTACCCCTGCATCTAAAATACAGATTTAAAACAAAATAATAAATATACTTGTATGTGTAAACTTGTGTCAGGAGAAACAAAAACTGGATTGGGGAAAGGAAAATGGAGGGTTAGTTTGGTATCAATCGGAAACACAAATGTTCTTGCACTGCCTTCCATGCTTTACATGAAGAACATAACTTGACCCATGAGTTCTCTGATTGGTGAAGATAAAACCAAATGTTCTATGTATACTTAATTTTGATAAAGCATCCTCAAAATAAACTGATTGAGAAATTTAACACACCTCTAAATTCTGGTAGGTGATAAACTCGGTCTTTATCCTAGATGTACAACCGAGTTTACTGTTAAAATTAAGATATTTACAGTGTGATTTTTTAAAACCCCTGCATATTTCATGCACATTTATGCAAATTGATTCAATATATGTATCTTTCAAAAGCAAATCTTGAAAATTATCACCTTTTTACTCAGCCTAAATTGTTTATTTTAATATAGAACCCAAGGACAAGAAATCTGCAGATTCACATGTCTCGCCTAACAGGGGCAGGACTTAAAAATAAAAGATAAATGTTGCTTAAATGAATGTTTGTAAACATTTGAATAACTAAAAACAATGGAGTTTACAGTTTGCTGATATAACATTTAAGTGCATTAATTTTGTTTAAAAACAAAATTTCATTCTATAAAAAACAAAACAACATCAGCCTCAAAAAGTAGGTCAAAATGAAATCCATGCGTCCAAAAAGATGCACTACCCAAGACACAGCTATGCCAAAATAGAATATTCTGTCTTCCAAAGATTAAGCTATAAACTAGGTTTAAAGCATCTAGTGCATAATTATAGTTCATGAGAAAGTGATGTAAATGTAACAATTGAAGTTATCTGCCCTTTGCTTGGAGGGTGAAGGTCACATCCACATTTGCTTTTTGACACGTTATGATGTACTACCCAAGAAACAACTATAAGCGAATTTTGAAAGGTCTAATGCACAAAGTTTGTGAAAAAGTGACCTAAACGCAAACGTTGAAGGTAAAAACTATTAAGTTATCTGCCCCTTACTTGGAGGGTCAAGGTCACATCATATTTGCTTTGTCACGTTGCAATGTACCACTTAAGATTCAACTATAAGCAAAGTTCGAAAGGTCTAGTGCATACAGTTTGTGAGAAATTGAATTAAACGCAAAAGTTGAAGGTAAAAATTATCTGACCTTTGCTTGGAGGGTCGAGGTCACTTCCACATTTGCTTTGTCACGTTGCAAAGAACCACCCAAGATACAACAATAAGCAAAGTTTGAAAGGTCTAGTGCATAGAGTTTGTGAAAAAAGTGACCTAAACGCTAAAGTTGAAGGTAAAAAATATTAAGTTATCTGCCCTTTGCTTGGAGGGTCAAGGACACTTTCACATTTGCTTTGTCACGTTGCCATGTACCACCCAAGATACAACTATAAGCAAAGTTTGAAAGGTCTAGTGCCTACAGTTTGTGAGAAATTGACCTAACTCAAAAGTTGAAGGTAAAAGTGATTAAGTTATCTGCCCTTTGCTTGGAGGGTCAAGGTCACTTCCACATTTGCTTTGTCACGTTGCGATGTACCACCCAAGATACAACTATAAGCAAAGTTTGAAAGGTCTAGTGCATACAGTTTGTGAGAAATTGACCTAAACGCAAAACTTGAATGTTGATGCCGCCGCCGGAAAAGCAACATCTATGTCTCTTTTTTTTCTTCAAAAAGGCGAGACAATAAAAACCAAGTAACACAAATTTTATCACCTACTGAGAATAAGGTAAAATCTCAACATTTCGGCAATGGAAAATTATGAATACTTACAATCCTAGACCAACAATTCCCTTTAACGGCATGACGCCCCAACATATGCCCAAGATTATTCCAAGAATCTGTCGCAGCCAATAAATGACATCAAGGAATTCATCCTGAAATAAATAAACGTCTCATTCAACACACAAATTTCATGCAACCATTTCAGACGAGAGCAGGATATTACTAATGAGCGGGATATTACAAAATCATACTTTTATTCCGGTGCATAGAATTACCGGAACAGACGTATTTTCCGAAATACACCGGAATATACCGAAATAGGCCATAGAATTACCGAAATAGACTTTTTATAATTGATATATAATAAAATATTGATATGATAATACATTATTTACAGTATTAGAAGATGTAATGTATTAGTAGCAATATATATTTTATAAAACATATATTTTGTTGATATGTTTGTTTTCATTATATTATGAATATTGATTAAAAATAATAAAAAAAATTAAAAATGCCAATAAAATTTTATTTACGGATGATTATATTGTTTTAATTTTTTTTTGACATGCTTTACAGGCTCATAATTCATTTTATGGATATATTCAATCACAGGTATTGTAAGAACCCGTCAATAAACCTATACTTTTAATCGGTATAATAATATGCATTATTATATGACCTAAACACCTGGATAAAGTTGTTTTTTACCATTTGTGTTTTCATTATTACATGAATATTGGTAAAAATAAATAGTTGAGTTTACGGAGGATTTCATTGTTTTAATACGAGACACAATATCATTTTTATCATATACTTCCCTACAAATATGTTGTTTTTGAATATATACGACATGCATAGACATAGCTAGTCATATCAATCAGGATTTCGTTGCCGGGCAATAAAGCTTTATCACACCCATGAACTATAGGGTGAAAAAATGTCATATCACGAAAATAACTGAATGTTCATCTCGATCCTTTTACCGGAGGGATACGGAAATAACCGATTAGTTACGATTGTATATGATTTGTCACGGGTATCGTTTGTCGTCTGCGTTTCATTAATTACTTTCATTCTGTTTTCGCAGCAGATTAGTGCTAATGGAATCATTATCCATGGATGAAATAACCACTTATGACAATTCACCTTGATTAGAAAATTCCAAATTCAATGGAATTCATTTTCAATAAGGTTTCGGACAAAAATAAATGTTGTGTACAACTTACGCGACAGACATGAGCACATCAGAATGGACAAGACCTATTGGTAATTGATAAGAACTTTTTTTTCTCCCTGGAAAACAGCGTAGTGACTAAGTGAGTAAGCTGAAATTGACATTTCAACAAAGCTGAAGTGATAAAAGTTCTCGGGCTGATATGGCGTCTCAGGCCTGATATTGGGTGTGATATGAAAATACTCATTTATTATTCTCTATTTAATTAATAAATATATAATTTTATTTATTTGATATTGTTATCGACAATTTTAAAACGTTCTTTTGAACAACAGTATGTCAGTCACTATGTGGCCCCTAAAAGAGCCTTGGTATAGATACTGACAATTTTGAGATGTTATTTCGAACAATATTGTTTGGCCCTTAAAAGGGACTTTATAAGGCATAAAGCATTTATTTCCTGGTAGGATGAACGAAGTCCTCGTCATAATGGCGAGGGAACCGCAGCTTATTCACGACGTAACCGTCGTTGATGAGGTCTTCCTCCAACGTATCCCACAGCCTCTTATTAATACTTTGTCGCACTTGGTTAAAATGTGCAACCGTTGTGTTTCCGACATTTCCTCTCTCGGCAATACAGCTGACAAAAACACTTTTCACGCCAGCAGCCTTCAATCGAAGAACCATGTCAATAGTCCTATTGACAATGTTTGGTGCTGGTGTATTATTACAATCTATGTCATTACCACCGACATTGACAAAGGTGTAGTCTGGATGAAACTGCAGGAGCCTGATTATTTGTCGTCAAATTTTCTTTTTGTAGACATTCCTGGTAACCCGAAGAAACCACATGTTCCTGGCAGTTCCATGTTGTTGTTGGTGAATTTAAGTCTTGCGATGTAGGGGTCTTCAAATATTAAAAGCATATCTAGCCATTTTGGTGGATGGAAGAAATGATAATAAAATATAGCATGTTCCAGTCAAGCCAGTTACTTACCTAATCGCAAAAAAGTAAATGAATAAATTGAGTATGATAATTACTTCTTGTCAATTATTATTTATCAGTAAGTAATCAAACTGTGTTAGTGTTATAGATATAGGTGATTTATTTCCTTATTTTTTTTTTCCATTTAGGTAGCTATGTGGATAGAATTACCATGAAGATATTAATGCAAGTGCTGATGATATTAATTAAAATATAAATTAATAATAATATGAATTAATATAGACATATTTATATTTTCCGTTGCTTTTATATTGTAATCGTAAAGTATATACATTTAGCTTGTACACATATATTTCATTTATTTATATAAAAGCAAAACAAAAATAAGGTATTTCATACTTTAAAATGTTATTCCAGATTTTTTCTTATTAGTCGATTATGAAATCAAGAATTAAGTAATTTCTTTATCTTACATGTATTTCATTTCCACTCTGTGAATTTTAACTACTTACAAAGGACACGGAAACCATTAGGTGTGAACATGATGTTATTAATACAGCCCTGGTGTGAACAACAACTTAACAGTTTGATAGTACTTTTATAATCAGCAATTTATTTATTTGTTTTCATTAACAATGTCTTTACCTCATGCTATTAATTAACGTTATGCGTTGGGCATGCATAGACTTCAAAGGGAAGTGATTCAGTTGTTACCAAAGACTTTAGTATTAAATGGACACACATCAATTTTCCATTGTTTTATTATGTAGAGATCGACCTTATTAACTGCAAATTGTCTAAGCTATTTATCGCCGTTATTACAGTGTGTCCATTACCACTCATATACATACTCGCTTCCCTGATTATATAACAGCCGCTTAAAGCATGCTGTTGTCACCCGCACAGCTACTTAAAAGCATGTCATAATGATATACACGCCTTTCTTTTAGGACTCACACCACTATTATCTCCCTTGAATACTCGTGCTCTACAGATGAAGGAGGTAGATAAAAAAAACAAGTTCACTTTTCTACATTTTACAGGATACATTGATTTATCTTTACCAGGTTCTAAATCTACAGCATTTTAGGAAGAGATCACAGAAAAATGAATGTTGATATAAGATTTCTAGCTAATTCTGCCTCATTTTACACATCATGGGTCTGTTCACCACGGGGTTGTATTTTTGTCTCAATTTTGATAGGTGTCACGCAAACATGAAATTAAAAATCTGGTAAATATTTGTTAAATGTGTTTTAAATTGCAGATATTTGATCAATGAAGAATTTAAGCATAAATACATGTTGTAAAATCTGTTTATCTCTATGCCACGAACAAAAACATTACAATGGGACCCTATGGAAAATTAATTGTGGTGTGAGACGTTTATTGTTTTGTAATATCATATGTATTCTGTTATCAGTGTTATTTCTATGAAGCTGTATTATTAGCGGCATGTCACTAAGTATAAGGATGGTGACCGGTCACTAAGTATAACAATGGTGACCTGTCACAAAGTATAAGGATGGTGACGGTCACTAAGTATAAGGATGGTGACCGGTCACTAAGTATGAGGATGGGGACCTGTCACTAAGTATGAGGATGGTGACCAGTGACAAATGCAGGCAACCAGGGCTTTGCTCAGTGGGCACTGGGTAACTGCCAGGAAGCATGGCAACAGTTAAAAAGTCATATTAATGTTTAAATGTTTGTAAAATTTGTCAGCGATAATTATTCCAAGCTCTCATGTTAGCTGTTGCAATAATGTTTATCTTGTCCATGTGCATGTAAAATAATAATAATATACATTTAATGGTAACACAATATCTGTCAATATTTGGTAAAAAAATCATTAAAATCACCATAAATTATGATGTGACAATATTCCACAAAAAAGAAGTGAAACAAAGCACCATAAAAGATGAATCAATGACACCATTAAGAAGATGTGCTAAATTGGTACTTTTTTAGCTGTTCTATAAGATTGCAGATGTTCCTATTTGTGTGTTTTATGTAGGCACTTAATATGTTTATTTCATATTTAAATATGTTGGTTTATTTTCACAGTTAAAGTAAGATTTATATATACATGTACAGAATCCTATTAATGAAATAACCTTGGATATATCTGTATATTCATCCTATTCTGGCTTGTAACCCAAATGAATACAATGAATTCAAGCTTAGCCATGTCTCTCTGCAATCCACATTGATTAAAAATTAGTTGTATTTTGTTCTAAGAGTTGTAAAACATGATTATAAGTGTCTATTGCGTCACAGTGTTTGCACATAGAGGTGTACATAAATGTAGATTCTCGTCGGTAGAATTCTTTGTATTAGTTTGAACCTAAATTGTGAGAGCCTATTACATGTATCTTCAAGTTTGTGAATAATTGGAATATATTTCCCCCCAATTTATTTCAGTTTTATTAAACACCCAAGTATCGTGCATTATTGGTTTAATAAATATTTGATCAATTAAATTTTTATAAACATATTTTCCTTCAATATGTTCTATAGACACTTTTTCCATGTTGTGTGTGTAGATATATGGTTTAAGGACTGTTTTTACTTCTGTAGCTATTGATTCATTACTTTCAACTATGCCTTTCCATCTTTTGGGTACAGCTTTTAATATGCTTGACAGTTCAGCAATCCAGTTATTTTTTACACATAGTTTATTGTAAATTTTGTTTTGTGATATCCTTCCATTTTTATATTTAATGTCATTGATGAAAATTAAATCCAATTAGTGTAAGCTAAGGTTTTCCTCTTAATTTTATATGCTTATTTCCCCATATAACTTGCTGTCTGATATCTGCATAATTATTGCATTTTGGATTTTGACCACCCCCAATTTTAATCCAACATTTTAAGAGATCACTATAAAAATCAGGTAATTTATGAATGTTAACTAAACTATCTATGATATCAATATTCATATGGAAGATTAAAAAGTCTTGCTATATTTTTTCCAAATAATACTGAGGAAGGAGTTTCCATGATGCTTCATTTGTGTTTATTAAAGATTTTATCCATCTCATTTTAAGGGATATGAAGAATGATTCTGGTTCACATAATATCTAATCCTCCTTTTTCCTTTAATCCAATAAGAGTTTTCCTTTTAATGTTGCCAAACGTATTCATAATTTTGATAGAGCATCATCAAAAAAACTGACCAATCAGTGACCAAAAATAAGACATAACAATACATTCTGGTAGGTGATAAACTCGGTGTTTATCCTTGATGTTCAACCAAGTTTACTGTTAAAATAAAGGTATTTACAGTGTGATTATTTTGAAACCCTGCATATTTCATACACATTTATGCAAATTGATTCAAACTATGTATCTTTCAAAATCGAATCTTGAAAATTATCATCTATTTTCTCTGCCAAAGATTTTTATTTTACTATAGAACCTAAGGATAAAAACCGAGTAACACACTTTTTATCACCTAGTGAAAATAAGGTAAAATCTCAACATTTTGGCAATGCAAAATTATGAATAGTGCCTATAAAAATGACTGGAGCGGCATGATATACTTCTCTTTGATGAGTTTTATGCATGCATGCTTTCTGCTAAGACGGACACTTACAAGTTTAGTTTCTTTCCGAGAACTGTTCCTGCTTTGAAAATTCTCCCAGTTGCTGCAGCTGAGGCCCCCTCCTTGGTACACTTCAAGAGGGAGCTTTCTACTACTCTCAGCCCGTAAACCAGGATCCTATCTAAACCTACTAGGAGACAAGTGACGATGTGAAGCTATGTCAGCGGGAAAACACTTGTCCCTGGTACCGCCACGGAAGCTGGATTGGTTCATATCAGGTGGATCTATATAGGTTTAGACAACTTATCTGAATTTCTTTCTTTTATTAGTCTAAATATTCTTATTTGTACATTTATTGACCCTCATATCAACATTTATATCACGTATTCTCTTTTTACTTCAGTTCACTTCTTCCTGTACTGGCTTCTCTTAATTCTTTACTTTATCTTGAGCTCCCATTCACAACGGCAAAGCACAAATCGTCTTCCGTTGAATGATTGTCAAACTTTGACAGATCAGATGTAGATGCATTTGAGATATTTAAGGATTAGTCAACTGAAATATGTTTATGCAGTCATTCCTTTGGGTCTTCAGTAATCACTCAGGAAAAGTGCAGATGGGATCGTTCCGAATAACAACTATAATTCAAAACAATGGATTCATGGCTCTATGGTAGGTACAAACCATAAGAGCCATGATTTTCACGGCTAGGTCCAACAGAGAATAAATAAATTTATACATCTCACCTTGTCGGACCACTTTGCCTCAGATGCGAACGCCTTTGAAAATGTCTCCGTCACTGTTGGACCAGCGGGCTCTACTGCCTTCTCTAGGTTTCGTTTTCTTGGAGTTGTCGACGTCGACATTTTTTTACCTCTTTTGATCTTAAGTGGCCTATACGTCTGTGTAATTTGTCAAAATACTGAAAAATTAGAAAATTGAAGGCAGACGTGGACAAAGGTGGAGGTATTCCAAAACTAACCGGGTACTTTCGGTCACCTTCCTTTTCGACCCCATTAATTCGGCCTCAAAATGAAGACTTACATGATCTAGATTGCGTTCAATTCAATATATCGTAGATGTTTAAAATATTCAACTTCAATATATACTTTAAGTTTATTATCCGTTTATTATGCCGATATTTAGAGATACTGTAAACATCTAATACTGGAGTAGGACCGAGACCGAAGATACTTTCCAACGTTTCTCACCTCAAATTTAGAAGAGTGGTTGTTCTTGGGACGTCAAGACTCAAGCAAAGTCAATGTAATAATTAGTTTTCTCACAAATGCAAATACTGCGAAACTTATAACTTTCAAAAAAAGAAAGAACCTCCATTTTCAAAGAGTGCATTTACATTTATCATTTGCACTGAAAGCTGAAATAGTGTTTGATCAACAAGTCTGTTGAACTGTAACTTTACTTCGGATAGACGGTGTTTCGGGCAAGGCTCAAATTTAAGCTGTTTTACTGCCATTTTACCAGTCAATTTCTCAAAATGCCAGTAAACTTTGGAAGCCTTCTAGTTTAAAAGATTGATGGAAAGAATATATTTAGGAATTATGTTGTTTATTTGCATTCAATGACCAGTCAAATTGATAACAAATAAGGGTTAAATGTAATCTCATTAAAATCGGACCCTTTATCAGGCTACGATATTATACACTACTAAGGATCTGACAACACTGCATTGGAGGTCATGTCAGATTAACCTTATGATTAGCCAATCAGATTTTAGCCTACAGATCGATATAGACTGCTTCACTGCATGTCACGTTTCGGTCGAAGTCTGTGAAGCAGTCTAAGCTCAGTATTAAAAAAGACAATGTCTGTAAATTTTATCTTATAAAACACAAAATAATTGCGTTGAAAAACGTTAATCACCAACCATTATCGAATATTATTGAATATTTACTGAAAAAACAAAAACAAAATGTTTGACGGAGTGCAATAGCGGTACAAAAAACATATAACCGATTCGTGGGGTTGAACCCACACTAAAATTACACACGTGGGTCAGGTTGTTTTTTTTACTGATTTTATAGCCGATATTCGGTCATATTCCCAATCGCCAAAACTTCCCAAAAGTATATTTTTTTCCCAATTTCTGGACGAAATTCCCAATCCGAACCTCAAAAACTAAAATCAATCTTTTCTCGGTACAAAAATATGGATGGATTATGAATCTACCGGAAGTTCTTTGTGTGTTCGGATATTTTTCAAATTTATCGTAGGTGTCAACTATCTGATCATGTAGACGGTTATTTTTTAGTTTTGAATAGGAAATACAATATTTACAAAGTGTCTGATCCACATTTCAATGATAAACAAAAAAATAGTAAAATTCCAAGTATTACGTAAAGAAGCGGATTTGTGCGTTCAAACACTGGTCTGATATGCCTGGTTCTTCTTTAACTGATCATGTGATGAACTGCTGAACAATGTAGTTGAACAATTTAAAGTGATGAAAAACAGAGATCTGTTTGATCTGTTATATGTGACATCAAGGTTAAATTTATGCATTTGCCAAGCCTAAATTGAAGCATAACTCTCATAAGTTAGTAGATATCTTCATGGTTGCAGAAAGGTAATGTTGACTAGTTTTTAGCTCTACTGATCAGAGATCAGCAGAGCTTATGCCGTGGTGCGGCGTCCGTCTGTCCGTCCGTCCGTCTGTCCGTCTGTAAACTTTTTTTTGTAGCGACTTCTCCTCTGAAACTACTGAATGGATTTTCATGAAACTTTACAGAAATGTTGCCCATGAAGTCTAGTTGATCCTAGCAAAAATTCATGTTGATGTGAAATCCAAGACGGCCACCAGATCTAAAAATTGGTTTTTAAAAAACAAGTTTGTAGCGACTTCTTCATGAAAACTATAAGTGATATTGATATGGGACTTTTTCTAAAATGATCAGCATGACATGATGTTGGTCCTTGTCGAAAATCGTTTTGATTCGACGTTAAACATGGCTGCCAGCGGCCATCTTTGTCTACATAGAGTTATATAATGAAAACTTGTAGCAACTAATCCTCTGAAACTACTTGACGGATTTTCATGAAACTTCACAGGAATGTTGCTCTTGATGTCTCATTGATCCTAGCAAAATTTCAGGTCGGCCGGAAATTCAAGATGGCCGCCACGGCTAAAAATAGATTTTTAAAAAAGAAGTTTGTATCGATTATGTCTTGAAAACTATAAGTGATATTGATTCGGGACTTTTTGTAAAATGACATGATGGTTATAAGAGTCAAACGTTATTTTGAATCGACATTAAACTTGGCTGCCAGTGGCCATCTTTGTTTACATAGAGTTATATAATGAAAACTTGTAGCGACTACTTCTATGAAACTACTTGACGGATGTTCATGAAACTTCACAGGAATGTTACTCTTGATGTCTAATTGATCCTAGCAAAATTTCAGGTCGCCCGGAAATTCAAGATGGCTGCCATGGCTAAAAATAGATTTTCAAAATACAAGTTTGTAGCGACTACTACTTGAAAACTATAAGAGATATTGATATTGGACTTTTTGTAAAATGATCAGCATGACATGATGTTGGTCCTTGTCAAAAATTGTTTTGATTCAACGTTAAACATGGCTGCCAGCAGCCATCTTTGTTTACATAGAGTTATATAGTAAAAACTTGTAGCGACTAATCCTTTGAAACTACTTGGCAGATTTTCATGAAACTTTATAGGAATGTTGCTCTTAATGTTTAATTGATCCTAGCAAAATTTCAGATCCGCCAGAAATTCAAGATGGCCGCCACAGCTAAAATTAGATTTTTTAAAAAAGAAGTTCGTAGCGACTACGTCTTGAAAACTATGAGTGATATTGATATGGGACTTTTTGTAAAATGATCAGCATGACTTGATGGTTATCAGAGTCAAACATTATTTTGATTCGACGTTAAACATGGCTGTCAGCGGCCATCTTTGTTTACATAGAGTTATATAATGAAAACTTGTAGCGACTATTCCTGTGAAACTACTCGACGGATTTTCATGAAACTTCACAGGAATGTTGCTCTTGATGTCTCATTGATCCTAGCAAAATTTCAGGTCGGCCGGAAATTCATTATGGCCGCCACGGCTAAAAATATTTTTTCAAAAACAAGTCTGTAGCGACTACTTCCTGAAATCAAAATCATTCAGTAGAGCTCAAGGTCATTGACCTCTTGTTTGTCTCGCCTTTTTGAAGAAGAAAAAGAGACAGGTGGGGTTTTTCCGGCGGCGGCAGCGGCATCAACATTCAAGTTTTGCGTTTAGGTCATTTTCTCACAAACTATATACACTAGACCTTTCAAACTTTGCTTATAGTTGTATCTTGGGTGGTACATCGCAACGTGATAAAGCAAATGTGGAAGTGACCTTGACCCTCCAAGCAAAGGGCAGATAACTTAATAATTTTTAGGTTCAACTTTTGCGTTTAGGTCACTTTTTCACAAACTGTATGCACTAGACCTTTAAAACTTTGCTTATAGTTGTATCTTGAGTGGTACATCGCAACGTGACAAAGCAAATGTGGAAGTGACCTTGACCCTCCAAGCAAAGGGCAGATAACTTAATAATTTTACCTTCAACTTTTGCGTTGAGGTCAATTTCGCGCAAACTGTATGCACTACACCTTTCAAACTTTGTTTATAGTTGTATCTTAAGTGGTACATCGCAACGTGATAGATGTGGATGTGACCTTGAATCTCCAAGCAAAGGACAGATAACCTTATAATTTTTACCTTCAACTTTGGCGTTGAGGTCACTTTTTCACAAACTGTATGCACTAAGACCTTTCAAACTTTGCTTATAGTTGTATCTTGAGTGGTACATTGCAACGTGACAAAGCAAATGTGGATGTGACCTTCACCATCCAAGCAAAGGGCAGATAACTTTAATTGTTACATTTACATCACTTTCTCTTGAACTATAATTATGCACTAGATGTTTTAAACATAATTTATAGCTTAATCTTTGGAAGAAAAATATTCTATTTTGACATAATTTTGACATAGTTGTGTCTTGGGTAGTGCATCTTTTTTAGTGCATGGATTTCATCTGTGACCTTGACCTACATTTTGGAGCTGATGATTTTTAGCTCTACTGGCCTTCATTTTATCAAACTTTAACAGATTGTTAATAACAATAAAAGCTCAGACAAGTTTGAAAACCAGCCAGATCGGACCAGTAACAGCAGAGTTATGGCCCTTGATTTAGTTAAAAATGCTATATTTTGCCTGGTTAATACGATAGGGCTTTCATTTTTCATCTGATCTTTACCAAACTTTTCTAGATGTTTTGCCTTTTTTTTATTATTAGTATTTTTTATTTATTTTTTATTCTTTTTTTAATTTAGGCCTATATATATTTTATTTAGATGTAGTTTTTTTTTTCATTATTTTTTTATTCTTTTTTTAATATATATATATTTTTTAATATTTTTTTTTAATTACTTATTTTTTTGTGTTAACGCCGTGTTAGGCTAGCAGGAAGCATTGCTATGATTCTAGTTGTGCCTGTTGCGTTTTTTTTCAGTTCGTTGATTTTTGATGGAGTTGCGGCCCATTGACATTTTTACTTTTAAATTTCTTGTAGGCGCTACTCCTCCTAAACGCCTTGTTGGATTTCGACGAAACTTGGCAGGAAGCATCAGTAAGATGTCTAGTTGTGCATATTGCGCTTTTGTTCCAGTTTGCTGATTTATGACGGAGTTATGGCCCTTTGACATTTTTTACTTTAAAATTCTTGTCGGCTCTACTCCTCCTAAACGGCCTGTTGGATTTCTACAAAATTTGGCAGGAAGCCTCAGTATGATGTGTAGTTGTGCAAAGCGTGGTATATCAATGAAATCTTGAACAAGTTCGAAAACCAGGTAGTTAGTAACGACAGAGTTTTGGCCTTTGATTTGTTGAAAAATGCTATATTGTATTTTCATTTGTTAAATCTGTAGTTGCTTCATTTTTTTTGGCCAGTAGAGCTTATGGGATGCCGAGTTGTCCATCGTCCGTCCGTCATCCGTCGTCGGCGTTAACTTTTGTCTCGTTAAGATGATAGGGCCTTCATTTTTCATCCGATCTTAACCAAACGTTAACAGGTTGTTAATATCAATAAAAGCTCGGATGAGTTCGAAAACCAGCCAGATCGGACAAGTTACAGCGGAGTTATGGCACTTGATTTAGTTAAAAATGCTATATGCTATATTCTGCCTCGTTAAGACAATAGGGCCTTCATTTTTCATCCTATCTTTACCAAACTTTACCACATTTTAATATCAATGAAAGCTCGGACAAGTTCGAAAACCAGCCAGATCGGACCAGTAACAGCAGAGTTATGGTCCTTGATTTAGTTAAAAATGCTATATTGCAATATTTTGCCTCGTTAAGACGATAGGGCCTTTGTTTTTCATCCTATCTGTACCAAACTTTACCACATTGTTAATATCAATGAAAGCTCGGAAGAGTTCGAAAACCAGCCATATCGGACTAGTAACAGCAGAGTTATAAGCCTTGATTTAGTTAAAAATGCTATATTTTGCATCGTTAAGACGATAGAGACTTCATTGTTCATCTGATCTTTACCAATCTTTATCAGATTGTTAGTGTTGTTGAAAGCTCGAACAAGTTTGAAAACCAGCTATATCGGACTAGTAACAGCGGAGTTATGGCCCTTGATTTAGTTAAAAATGCTATATTTTGCCTCGTTAAGACGATAGGGGCTTCATTGTTCATCCGATCTTTACCAATCTTTATAAGGTTGTTAATGTCGTTGAAAGCTCGGACAAGTTCGAAAACCAGCCATATCGTACCAGTAACAGCGGAGTTATGGCTCTTGATTTAGTTCAAAATGCTATATTTTGCCTCGTTAAGACGATAGGGCCTTCATTTTCATCTGATCTTTACCAAACTTTATCAGATTGTTAATGTCTATGAAAGCTTGGTCAAGTTCGAAAACCAGCAAGATCGAACCAGTAACAGCGGAGTTATGGCCCTTGATTTTGTTAAAAATACTACAGTTTGCCTCGATAGGGCTTTGACGTGGCCAAACTTTAGCAGATTTTATGACTTTTTTTTTTTATATTATTATTAATTTTATTTAATTTTTAATTTTTTTATAACTTTTTTATTAATATTTATTTTTTGAGATATTTTTTTTTTTAATTATTATATATTTTTATTTTTTTGATTAAATTTGTTGATATATTATATTTTTTTTAATTTTTTTTTTGATTTTTTTTTTTTTTTTGATTTTTTTTTTTTTTAGCTCTATGTTGGACCAGTCGGACCAGTAACAGAGGACTTATGGCTCTTGATTTAGTTAAAAATGCTATATTTTGCCTCGTTAATACGATAGGGCCTTCATTTTTCATCTGACCTTTACCAAACTTTACCAGATTCTTTAGTTATGGCCCTTGATTTAGTTAAAAAGCTGTTTTTTGCCCGAAACTTTCAAAAAAACGTTAATGGCAGTCATTCGCTTCATTGATGTTATAAGAGCCAGTAGAGCGTCCACAGGCCCTCTTGGGCCTCTTGTTTATCTGATCTTTACCATATTTGTTAAGAATGTTAATATAACCCCCCCACCCACCCCCACCATTTTTATGAAATTTCATTCATAGAAGAAAGTGGGACAAATTAAAAAAATACCCATGCCCCACCCCCCACCCATTTTTATGAAATTTCATTCATAGAAGAAAGTGGGACGAATTAAAAAAATACCCATAGACACAGCAGACTTATTGCCCATGATTTACAGATGAGCGATCTAAGGCCATCCTATCCCTGTTGTTTTTGCAGTGTTTTAAAAGAAGTACTGATGGGAATTTTATGTCAACAACGCTTGATATAAGAGCCGTTTTAGCCCTCTTGGGCCTATTGTTTTTAATAGAATGGCATTTTGTTTTTAAACAAATGGACTTAAATGTCATCTCAGCAAACTGCAAACTCCATTGTTTTTAGCTTATGGGATGCCGAGTTGTCCGTCGTCCGTCGTCTGTCGTCCGTCGTCCGTCGTCGGCGTCGGCGTTAACTTTTGTCTCGTTAAGACGATAGGGCCTTCATTTTTCATCCGACCTTTACCATACTTTAACATGTTGTTAATATCAATGAAAACTCGGATGAGTTCGAAAACCAGCCAGATCGGACAAGTAACAGCGGAGTTATGGCCCTTGATTTAGTTAAAAATGCTATACTGCTGTATTTTGCCTCGTTAAGACTATAGGGCCTTCATTTTTCATCCTATCTTTATCAAGCTTTACCACATTGTTAATATCAATGAAAGCACGGACAAGTTCGAAAACCAGCCTGATCGGACCAGTAACAGCGGAGTTATGGTCCTTGATTTAGTTAAAAATGCTATATTGCTATATTTTGCCTCGTTAAGACGATAGGGCCTTTATTTTTCATCCTATCATTACTAAACTTTACCACATTGTTAATATCAATGAAAGCACGGACAAGTTCGAAAACCAGCCTGATCGGACCAGTAACAGCGGAGTTATGGTCCTTGATTTAGTTAAAAATGCTATATTGCTATATTTTGCCTCGTTAAGACGATAGGTCCTTTATTTTTCATCCTATCATTACTAAACTTTACCACATTGTTAATATTAATGAAAGCTCGGACAAGTTCGAAAACCAGCCATATAGGACCAGTAACGGCGGAGTTATGGCCCTTGATTAGTTAAAAATGCTATATTTTGCCTCGTTAAGACGATAGGGGCTTCATTGTTCATCCGATCTTTACCAAACTTTATCAGATTGTTAATATCAATGAAAGCTCGGACAAGTTCGAAAACCAGCAATATCGGATTAGTAAAAGTGGAGTTATGGCCCTTGATTTAGTTAAAAATGCCATATTTTGCCTCGTTAAGACGATAGGGGCTTCATTGTTCATCTGATCTTTACTAAACTTTATCAGGTTGTTAATGTCGTTAAAAGCTCGAACAAGTTCGAAAACCAGCCATATTGGACCAGTCACAGCGGAGTTATGGCCCTTGATTTAGTTAAAAATGCTATATTTTGCCTCGTTAAGACGATAGGGGCTTCATTGTTCATCTGATCTTTACCAAACTTTATAAGATTGTTAATATCAATGAAAGCTCGGACAAGTTCGAAAACCAGCAATATCGGATTAGTAAAAGTGGAGTTATGGCCCTTGATTTAGTTAAAAATGCCATATTTTGCCTCGTTAAGACGATAGGGGCTTCATTGTTCATCCGATCTTTACTAAACTTTATCAGGTTGTTAATGTCGTTAAAAGCTCGAACAAGTTCGAAAACCATTCATATCGGACCAGTAACAGCAGAGTTATGGCCCTTGATTTAGTTCAAAATGATATATTTTGCCTCGTTAAGATTTTACATCCGATCTTTACCAAACTTTATCAGATTGTTAATGTCTATAAAAGCTTGGTCAAGTTCGAAAATCAACCAGATCGAACCAGTAACAGTGGAGTTATGGCCCTAGTTTTTATTAAAAATGCTATAATTTGCCTCGTCATACGATAGGCCCTTCATTTTGCATCTGATCTTTGCCAAACTTTAACTGATTTTATGACTTTCTTTTTTATATATATATTTTTTTTTTTTTTTTTTTTTTTTTTAAATATTGTTGTTTTAAATTATTTTATTTTTTTTGAATATTTCTTTTATTAATTATTTTTTTGAATAATTTTTTTGAATAATTGTTTTATTTTTTTATTTTTTTTAATATTTTTTTAAAATTTCTTTTTTTTTTTAATTATTATTTTTTTCATTTTTTTTTTTTTTTAAATTATTATTATTATTATTATTATTTTTTTAACTCTATGTTGGACCAGTCGGACCAGTAACAGAGGAGTTATGGCTCTTGATTTAGTTAAAAATGCTATATTTTGCCTCGTTAATATGATAGGGCCTTCATTTTCATCTGATCTTTACCAAACTTTACCAGATTCTTTAGTTATGGCCCTTGCTTTAGTTAAAAAGCAGTTTTTTAATGGCAGTCACTCGCTTCATTGATGTTATAAGAGCCGTGTTAGCCAGTAGAGCGTCCACAGGCCCTCTTGGGCCTCTTGTTAGTTACTAAAATGTTTACAAACTTTCATTTAAGCATCATTGACCTTTTTATTTTTAAGTCCAGCCCCCGTTAGGCGAGAAAAATGAATCCGCAGATTTCTTGTTGTATTATTTGCTTATCATATTCAAGTGGAATTAAAGTTCAATATTTCCAGTATGGGTACCTTTTCTTGCAAAACTTTCTTTCATTGAACATGTTAATTCCCCATGCAACTCTACCTGAAAAAGTACTTATTAATGAAATTTAGCTAATGTAATTTTTCCCAATTTTAAGTAAAACGCCCCTAAAATTCCTAATTCTAAGGGTATGGGTCATGTTCCCAAAATCATGAAAAAAAGCCCTGCGGGTAATAATAATAGAATGTCGCAAATAGTCGACTTCGCTATCAACTGAGCTAAGCGGGCCAGATGTACTATTACGGTACATACTATTTAGAAAACTAATGTCGTAATAATCTCGGTAGAATATATATTTTTCAGATACTGTTCCGATGTTTTCAAAACATAAGATCGCGCCCATGATTTTCTTCGTATTCTTGATATAAAACATGCCATTTTGTGCATTTCTTCGAATTTATCGTGCAATCCACAGCAATTACACACGAAAACTTTATCTTTTTTTTGGATATAGATCTATGTGTTTTATGTGTATTTTCATTTGTTCAGTTCACTAGAACATCATCTGAAGTGCATATGAAGCGCGCGATTTCATTGGTTGAATTTAGTTGATCTTCTCATGAATATTGATTTGTTGAAAGGTCGAACTGACGTGACCTCCAAGGCAGTGTTGTCAGATCCTATAGCGGAGAGTATCAAAGCGTAATTGGGATATATGCTTTTAATGAGATTGGGTTAAATGATAATTGTTTGCAAGAATAAGTTATAATTTGCCAGTTAATTTTTGGTATCGAATGGCAAAAAATGCCAAATTTGAACACTATAGTTGTAACCTATTACAGTAATCAGTAATGAAGGTGTTCCATTGCTTCAGACAGTTTTATATATAATGCAACCATTAACATGATTAAGGATGTTTTGTTTATGTTATGAATTGATTGACATGTAAGACTATCTTCACCATAGCCATTTCGCACAAGTTTAACATGGTCTCGCTTAAATTATGCGACTATTCACTCATTTAATTTGATATTATAAAATCTCTGATTTTCGCGAGGTTAGAAGAGAAAGCTGTCTAACTTGGAACGCGTCATAATGTTGAATGTTCAGTTTACTAACGTTCCTTTGTTGGAATTTCTCGTTGAAATTGAGCGGGTCAATCTGATTGAGGTCATCCCTTTATTTGAATAGCAGGCGGAAATCCGTTGTTTTGGAAAGAAATAAGATTAATTCAATTAAATAAGTTAATTTAATTCAACGTTCCAAGTTGGTATTTCTTGTTGAGAATTGAGCGGGTCAGTCTGATTGCATGAGGTAATAAACCCCTTTATTCATGTTATTTGAATAGCAGGCGGAAATCCATTTTTTTGAAAAGAAATGAGATTGATAAAAAAAATCCAGTGGGTTGAAGTTAAAGCATAGAAAGATCATTGCTTTCAAATGATGTTGGTTGACCCGTGTAATAATACAGACTTGACCCGTGTAATAATACAGACTTGACCCGTGTAATAATACAGACTTGACCCGTGTAGTAATACAGACTTGACCCATGTAATAATACAGACTTGACCCATGTAGTAATACAGACTTGACCCGTGTAGTAATACAGACTTGACTTGACCCGTGTAATAATACAGACTTGACCAGTGTAGTAATAGACTTGACCCATGTAATAATACAGACTTGACCCGTGTAATAATACAGGCTTGACCAGTGTAGTAATAGACTTGACCCATGTAATAATACAGACTTGACCCGTGTAGTAATACAGACTTGACCAGTGTAATAATACAGACTTGACCCGTGAAGTAATACAGACTTGACCTGTGTAATAATACAGACTTGACCAGTGTAGTAATAGACTTGACCCGTGTAATAATACAGACTTGACCCGTGTAATAATACAGGCTTGACCAGTGTAGTAATAGACTTGACCCATGTAATAATACAGACTTGACCCATGTAATAATACAGGCTTGACCCGTGTAATAATACAGACTTGACCCGTGTAATAATACAGACTTGACCCGTGTAATAATACAGACTTGATGTGTGTCCCCCTTTATAAGTGACTCGACAACCAGATTTGTGATGGTCACATGCTCCCACTTAAAATCCATTTACCATGGAACGGTACTTCCGCAACCATGCAGTTTTTAATATTGGCTACCATGTTGTAACACATGTTTTTTACTAGCTGCTTTTTTTACATGGTAAATTTTTCAACCAAAATGATAATTCGAAGGAGCTTATAAATTCTATTACACATTTATTCAACTAGAATACTAAATAAATTTATCTGTTGGTTGATTTGTTAATTTAAGGCCACTTATAGTATGGTATTTTGCGAACCATATTTAGCCATAAATAAAATGATACATTGTGAATACCAGTACTTGTTAAAGTGACAATGCAAAACAACACTATTTGTCAATCGAGCAAAGTTACAGATGGCTAGTGGAATACACAAACTACACACATAACTAGTTCAGTGTAAAACCATAGGGAATGTGTTGACATGATCAAATTCTAAGTGATTCTAAGCATATTCACATCATAATTCCTTCTTATTGAAAATTATGGAACTACCCAAAATGATCACATATAACATGATTAAAAAACAGAACATGTGACAGATATGTATACAAATACATTATACCATTTTATTAAATGTTCTGAAAGTGTACCATGTTTTGGTGTATTAATTGACAGTAAGATTTGTGCATTGACAGTAAGATTTGTGCCATAAAACATTTTTTGAACACATAAAATACCTATGTCTAATCCTGTATTTATATTTACACATTTCTGGTAAGTTAATACAACTTGCAGGGATTGTCTCTTTATGAACATTCCCAGTTTCATACCTATCCATCTGAAAACGACGCAAGTAGTCCATTCATAAGAATGGTTGAAAAAAGTAGAGGATTCTCTCGTATGAGAATGTAAAATTTCAATCCTTACCCTCCCGTATACACTATACCTTATCTTAAAACCTGGAAATATCTATAGAAATAAGGTGGTTTTCTTATCTTAACCGCCTTACCTTCCCGTATTCACTATACCTTATCTTAAAACCTGGAAATATCTATAGAAATAAAGTGGTTTTCTTATCTTAACCGCCTTAACCCGCACAATGTTAAAAGGAAATACTGGTAATGAACGTAACTAAGGCCAAAAAACAGTAGGTGTGTTACCTATTGCATGCTCTAAAAAATTAGGGTCGATAGGTAAGCTTTTTTTTTTAAGTTTTTTTTTTGGAGCAAGATATTGTGAGATTCTACATGTTTTTATCTCATAAACCCCATACAAGGTTGATGATAAAACTGAAAGTTTCTCTGTGATGTCAGTTAACCTCGATATATTGTGATAAATCATTGTTCAGAACATTTTTTTTTTTTTTCATAAAAAGTTTTAGGGTCGGCCCCTTAATAATAGGGTCGGTCAGGCCACCGGAAACACAGGTTGTTTTTTTTTTGGTCTAAGGAAAACTGACAATTTAACATTAGACCGTATAATTTATGATGCTTTCTAGGTTCAATGGTGGTGTCAGTGAAAAAGCAAACATCGTGATCAGTATATCTTGCTTCTTTCTAGCAGGATTTTCACCAAACTTCATCACAATGTTCCTTATATGTAGCTATAGTCATGCGCACAATTTCAGGCCACTGTGATTTACTTTCGACGAAATATCACATCCGGTCTCCGCTACAACATGCGTGTCTTGCTTCTTTCTTGCAGGATGGTCGCCAAACTTCACCAGAATGTTCCTTACCGGTATATGCATCTAAAATTATTTGCAGAATTTCTGGTCACTAGTGTACTTTTGACGAAAAATAGGTTACGTCTGGTCTCTGCTTCAACATATTTCTCACAGAATTTTCACCAAACTTCACCAGAATGTTCCACATATGCATCTTGAATCATTTGCAGAATTCCTGGTCGCTGTGACCTACTTTCACCGAAATGTATGTCAAGTCTGGTCTCCGATTTACCATGCGTATCTTGCTTCTTCTCGCAGAATTTTCACCAAACTTCATCACAATTGTCCTTTCCTATATATGCATCTAACACGGTGTATTAGCCAGCCAACCGTGCAGCCATCGTTTGCACGGCCGTTTTTGAAAAAATGCGGCCAATATTTGGTGGAGTGGGTGGGGTAAAAAACATTATTTTTTTTGCTAAACACTTCCACTCTTACTTTCTCCATATTGTTTTGTTTTGTATATATTTGAAAAAGAAAGATGATCTAAAAGGTACTGTTTTCACCTTGATCTGTAAAAAATAAATTACCCCAGAGACACCCATTTGTCGCGAATTGGCGCGTAGTGCGTGTTAGCAAATTATTTGCACACCCTGTTTGCATATTTGCACACCCAGTTCTTGAATTTCTGCCTAATGCACTGATCTGACATCATGTGCAAAATTTCAGGTCGCTGCGACCTACTTTCAATTTAATATAAGTCACACTGGTCTCCGCTAGGACATGCATCCCCCACTGTTTATGACATTAATTAAATTAAATATGTAGGGAATGAATATCTCTTGGGATTGAAATTTGTGTTGGTTAAATAAAACATCTGGTTTCATTATGTCTCGACATTTAGGCCGTGACCTTCTAACTAATCTACATAACTGGCATTTTCGCAATCATTAGTATTAACTATAGGAATTTAGTTAAAAAAAATACAATTAATAACTGTTGATTATATTGCACCATTTATATATTTATAAGCATACAAGGCAATCTTGATTTTTTTAAAAATTCACGACATCCCATTAGCTTTTCTGCATAAATTGCATATGTTCAATGATTAATATTATTATAAGAATAGTATAAAACAATTGTTTTTTGCATATTATTAACTGTTGATGAAAGTGCACCAACAATATATTTAAACCTATGGTAGAATAAGGCGAAGAAATGAAAACTCACAAAATTATTTAATTACATGCAAGCAGGTTTAAAGACAAAATAATATTAAAGGGATAAATAAACGAGACTCAATTATCAGTGCTTCATAAATACTTCAAGTTTGCCATGTGTCTCTTTAAACATTTGTTAGAATAACGGAAAAAAAAATGAAAATGTACGGTAAATATTTATTTAATTATAATATATGCAAACACTTTTACAGGTTTTAGGTCAACATGATACAGGATAAATAAATTGACATGGTTGAGGTGCTAATTGTATTACTTGATAAATACTTCAAGATTGCCATGTATATATACAAATAACTATATTAATGCTTATAAAGCATTATGGTTAGGCCAAAAGAAAAAATAGGTGTGTTTCCTATTGCATGTTCTGAAAAAATAGGGTAGGTCGGTAGTTTGTTTGTTTTTTTGAGCAAGATATTGTGAGATTCTACATGTATTTATCTCATAAGCCCCATACAAGTCGATGATACAACTGAAAGTTTCTCTGTGATGTCAGTTTACTTCGATATATTGTGATAAATCATTGTTCAGAACAATTTTGTTTTTTTCTCATAAAAAGTTTTAGGGTCGCCCTTAAAAATAGGGTCGGTCGGGCCTCCAGAAACACAATTTTTTTTTTTTTGGCCTTATGTATATACACATGTAGTTTACTTTGTTATCTCATTTGTTATTTAGGTTATCTGCTCTACCTTGACACCCGGCATCATATCTGCACAGGTAACCGGTCTGACTAACCGACATTCATGGTGTTGTGATGAACAATGAACCTTGAAAGTGGTGATAACGACTGCATAAAACTGGAAATTATCGTAGGTATCTGTAGATGGGTAGATGTCAATATATATACATGTACTGTATTGTGACCTGGATAGGCTGAAATTGTGGTTTACATTTAGTCCTAAATCTCAGTATTTCCAATGCAAAGCCAACAAGGAAAAATCATCAGTCTAAGATGGTTTATTAAGATACTTGATATTGATTGGTTAATGGTATTGAGGGGATATTAAATTTCCTATCAATACCCCTGATGTCTTATTTAAAACACCCAGAAAACTTATTAACTGTTAAACGTCATTTAAACGCCAATGCAATTGATTATATTTACCCTATGTTCCAACAACACATTTAAATTATTAAAAAATAAAATGTGTATAACTTCATTAAACAACACTACTGATAATTGATGTCTCTGTTAGGCATTTATAACTTAGAACATGACATGTCACAACAAACTAATTATTATATATTATGTCAAAATAAAAAAAGTGATGCCTCGGCTGCAAATGACATCACAAAACACAAATAAATGTCTTGAATATGGAGCACATGGAATTTAAAGCAATACATTTTTATTTGTCAAATGAATTGCTTTGATCCATAATGTACTTTCTCGCCATCGAAGAAGGTGGCACGACATAGTATCACTTTGTGGCTGTGTCAACATTCACGTTAACATTTTGCATTACATTTTTTCACATTCTAATGTCATTAAAGAGGCACTACCTATATCTACGCGATTTTTAATGTAAAATATTAAATACTCAATATTACTGCATTTGTATGTATACAAAGCTATTTTATGAGTATTCAAAGAAGAAACATGGTTCGTATTCCAGTTCTGTAAATTATTAATTATGATCAAAACAATACCATGAATAAAATGCTGCCCAGTCGTTTATTCCTGCCGGAGAACTACGAGTTTTTACGGTTTTCTCGGACACGCACAATGCGATTACAAACTATTCGGGGCAGTTCCGATAGTAAACGAATCGATCGGAACTCTTCGCCAATCCGACGAGGCAGTTCCGATTGTAAACGAATAAGATCGGAAAATCTCCGCAATCGGCTTGTCTAAAACAATTACGAATACAATTTCAAAAATCCGATCTTTTCAATCCTGTTTTTCCCCAGCAAAACGCATATTACATGGGGTGAAATTATTGTCATTTACCTTTTTTCATAGTTCTCTTTATAATTAAGTAAAGTTTATATCAATTGGTGGACTATCAATTGGTGGACAAAAACATATAGGTAGAGCCTCTTTAACATTGATTATTGAGATTCATTCAATCAGTCATTTCAGTCTTCACTATCATCAGGCTACTCAGACACAAGTTCCATAACCATGTATGGCATTTTAACAAAATTATGGCCCTTTTTTCCAACTTAAAAATTCAGTTATGTTGAAGTTTTATGTTAAAGTTATGTACATTCTAATATCTTCAGCATAAGGCCATTATTTTTTGATTATTCATTTTATGAACCATCAAGACACAGAATTGCTGTAGGAGGAGAGAAAAAAATAAAAGTAAAAATTTAGAAAAGCTATTTTTTATTTCGTTGGAAAGGAATAGAGAATGAAATGTTCGATTAAAATCTGGGAGGAATTAAAAAACACAATAAACTATTAAAATCCCTATGGAAAAATAAAATTATTAATTTCGTTTTGTCGAAAGAGGGTTCGTTAAACGAATTATCAAATTATAATGGCCTTATTTATTTCAATTCAATAAAACTTTGTATATGTCTTCATGATCAGCCCCGTGTGGTTCCCAGGTGCCCCCGTTTGGTCACAGGGCAAAGAATAGGGCCACTGCAGATCCCTTTGGAGGGGTAGCAGAGGGATAGAATCCCCCCAAATTCATGTTCATTTTGTCATTTTTTGTTCATGTTCATTAAAGGTCTTCATCATGATCCCTGCATTGTTTCAGGTGCTATCTCGCTCGCATCAAAAGAGCAGTGGCAGAAAAACAATAAACGTGGCTCCAGCGTAAATGGGAGTTTCTACGATAGAATTTGCAGCAACTCTGCAGTTCAGGTTGAGAAGGTTCTAGGCCCATTTTGCATATTTTATCTCGATGTACATGGAAGATGAGCCTGGCATGTTCATGCCTGTTAGGCGCCATATAACCTTTTCATGTGTTGGTGCGCCTTAAAACCCAATTCAATTCAATTGATGATCATCACGGGCATTTAGGTTCCATAACTCTTCTGTACTGCATTTTGGCATAATTCTGACCCTTTTTGACCTTCAACATTTAATATCTTGCTGAAAGGCCGACTTTCTTGTTAACATGGTACTGTTACAGTTAGTTTTTTTGTTGTTACCAAAGTATGATTTTAACACAGTCATCGTATTTAAACTAAAGCCTTTTTCTGGTCTGGCATTAAGTGCATCATGCCCACTGCCATTTCCAAGATTTGCTTTTGTGGAATATCCACAGGCCCTTGCCACGGTAGCCTCCAATTTTTCTCTGCTTCCAGTCCTAGTTTGTAATATTTAGCAGCTGCCTTGAGGTCATTGTTATGTGTTATGCTTAAATTCCCAAGCAGGTAATATGCATTTGGGTACTTGTCATCACAATTGGGTGCCTTCTCCAGGTACCTGTTTAATAGCTGAATCGACTTTTCTGGGGAACTTTTCATGGACTGGTATGCGACAAAATAAACAGCAAGCATGTTACTTGTATCTAAGTTGTAACACTTCGTGATCGAATCTAAGGCTCTGACTTCTTGATCTGTCGATACATAGAATGCTCCTAAGTTGAAATACAGATCGATTAAAATGCTTCTTTCAGTTTCCACAGATTCATATGGGAGAATTTTATGCACCAGTTCTTCCATAGATCGGATGATGTATTTGCTGAAATCATAGTCCGATGTACCATCTATGCGTTTGCTCTTTGCTTTACAAACAACTCTAAAGTATTCTACTAGAACATCGTTTGGTCTGATTTTAAGGTATTGCTCCATTAACTTGATCACATCAGTTGTGAAAGGAAACTGTCTTAACATATGACCTTCAAGCATATGACCCCTTGCATATGCATGGAAACCGGGTTGAAGCTTTTCACA
>JAWPHD010020645.1:0-31018 GCA_037043455.1 Cyrtodaria siliqua | reverse complement strand
GTCCCATATCAATATCTCTTATAGTTTTCAAGAAGTAGTCGCTACAAACTTATTTTTTAAAAATCTATTTTTAGCCGTGGCGGCCATCTTGAATTTCCGGCCGACCTGAAATTTTGCTAGGATCAATTAGACATCAAGAGCAACATTCCTGTGAAGTTTCATGAAAATCCGTCAAGTAGTTTCAGAGGAGTAGTCGCTACAAGTTTTCATTATATAACTCTATGTAAACAAAGATGGCCGCTGGCAGCCATGTTTAACGTCGAATCAAAACGATTTTCGACAAGGACCAACATCATGTCATGCTGATCATTTTAGAAAAAGTCCCATAGCAATATCCCTTAGAGTTTTCAAGAAGTAGTCGCTACAAACTTGTTTTTTAAAAACCTATTTTTAGATTTGGCAACCATCTTGGATTTCACATCTACATGAATTTTTGCTAGGATCAACTAGACTTCATGGGCAACATTTCTGTAAAGTTTCATGAAAATCCATTCAGTAGTTTCAGAGGAGTAGTCGCTACAAAAAAAGGTTAACGGACGGACAGACGGACGGACGACGGACACCGCACCACGGCATAAGCTCTGCTGATCTCTGATCAGTAGAGCTAAAAATCATCTCAGGGCATATGGTGAACCCTAGAATTGGAAAAAAAATCGACAATCGCCCCCTCCCAAACCCACCCCCCGCGCTGCCTATGCCAGCGCCTGAAAAAAATCCTGTGGGGGACCCTGGAGTGGGGGTGGGGGTCAATCGGGCGCCCGGGATGGGGAGGGCGAGGGTAAAAAAAGCCAGGTCATTAGGCCACCCTCCCATTACCAAGCATTTATTATCATAAATTAAAAACAATTAATACAATTATACATTTTAGGATCGCTTGACTTTGTCCTGTTTGGTTGTATTTGGGCCAATAAAATACATACTCATATGCTGTAATGGTAAATTGTATTTAGGCCAGAAACATTTCAATTGGCCGGGATGGGGAGGACGAGGGTAAAAAAAGCCAGCTCAGTATGCCCCTACCTCCCATTACCAAGCATAGTATATAGTTTGTTTTTTTAAAAAGAAGAAACTAACTACAGTCAGCAGAAAAATAAGGTTGGGTGCACCGTGACTTAGCGAAACACCAATTCTTTTGATTGCCAAATCCTAATTTCCTTATAAAATACAAGAGGTATCGAAAAACGATATCATTCCCAGTGGTAAAACTTAAGTTTTTTTCACAACTGGAGCGGAAAAAATTCCCAATCACACTTTTTTTCTTATTTCTTAATATTTAATTTGGATATTTAGAGGGAAACATTAGAGGAAGGGAGAAAATATATACTTTTATCGCAGGGTAATGAAATACTACAAGAGAATTTATACATGGTAATGCGTTTGAAAAGCATTTAAGCATACAACATTGCTTTTGTTTGATAGTGAAAGATTCCCAATTTAAGGCAAAACAATGCGAATTTTCCAAAATGAATGGGTACCAGTACCATTCCCAAAAGGGTGTAAAAAAATCGCTGAATACAAACTTCCTTTGACATTTAACTGTTTTTTTCTTTTATATTTGGAACTCTAGAATTTATTAATCAGCACAGGGAGTACGTTATAGGGAGGAGAAACGGGCTCGTTTTGCCGATTTATGTTGTCGCGCATGTGTTTCACTACTCCGTGAAAATGACTATTTCCGGTTGTTTCGCGAGTGTGTGAAAAACAGCAAATTCTTATAAATTATTACACTTACAAACTCAATAAAGGTGCTCAATGTAAACATAAGTATTATTTATTTATTTTGCGTGTATTTGTTTGCATGTTTAAAAGCACATTTTACCAGACGGTTCCATGTAAAAAAGATGGCGCCACTCTGCCCCAAATAAAAAAAGGTGACAGTGTATAGCTATTGCAAACGAGATACGAGACTACCAGTGATTTTTTTACAATTTCACTTGTACGAGTCCTAGGACTCGCTGGGCCAAAAATCTATGAGTCCGAAAACTAAAGGAGTGAGTCACAGGTTTTAGTAGTAATTTATTTCAAATTCAAGCACTATTTTATAACATGGTGTTGATAAGTTTAATCAGGCATACATACAGTGAGAGCATAACAATCGCAGTTGTGAGAACACTGCATCATTCTATCAACATCCCCCTTTCTTTAAGAGAAGTAGTAATAATCCTTAATTAGAACTAACTAAACTGTTAACATCAATGACTTTGCAGACGATGCATCGCCAACTCGTGGAATGTTTACTTCCGCACCGTTTCGTGTTTCACCTCACGGCCGATTCCATTGGCTAATCATATGACCATTATCCAATAATAATCGACGTTACAAAATTACGCGGAACGGTGCGAGGGTAAACTTAACCCTCATCGAATAGTCAAATAGGGCGGTAGACGCGGAGAAAAAAGCGACGGATTGAATTCTTACAGGGGAAATATGGAGTAGACGCGGAGAAAAAAGCGACGGATTGAATTCTTACAGGGGAAATATGAATTACGGAACTCTTTACTTGCAATTTATGTGCGTCCCGAGAACGCATGTTCTGACAATTTGCGTCCAGGGAAATATTTGTGCGTCCTGGACGCAGGACGCAGAGGTAAAAAAATCACTGGACTACGGGTTATTTAGGCATTAATAATAACAAAAAGTGAATAGTAAACATATTTATCTTTGTAAAGAAGGTAATTTCATGGTGGTGTTTATAAGACAAAGCCTAAAAAGAGGTGACGAAAATGTGCCTTTTGAGATATCAGCTAAATTTTTAATTTTATAGTATTAAAAATGGTGTGAAGCTATTGCAAACGAGATACGAAGTATGGGTTATATTAGGCATTAATAATAACAAAAAGTGAATAGTAGACATATTTATCTTTGTCAATAATGTAATTTCGTGATGTTGATTATAACAGAAAGCCGTAAAAAGGGGCTGTAATAACTGCCTAATTTGAGATGTTGGCTGAAATTTTAACTTTTCAAATGTAACGCGCTTACGATCGATTTACCTGTATCGATAAAATAGTAAATGGCGGCGTACTAGCGCGACAACATAAATCGATAAACTAGAGCGTTTATGAACCCGTTTCTCCTCCCTATAACGTACTCCCTGATCAGCACAATAATACATAGAGAGCTAAAATTTTACATATATTTGATAATTTATGTGATACATAGTAGGACCAGTAGGTTCTAAAAGCTAATGATTCTGTTCAATTTCTTCTTGCCACAGTTTGCAATACTTTTTTGTGAAATCTTAAAAAACAAGTACAAATGTGTGTTATGGACAGCACTTTCCTTAGGTCCTTCCATGACTCACAATTGTTACCAAAATTATCATCGCAGCAAAGTAAAATACGAAATTCATAATTTTGATAGAGCATCATCAAAAAAACTGACCAATCAGTGACCAGAAATAAGACATAACAATACATTCTGGTAGGTGATAAACTCGGTCTTTATCCTTGATGTTCAACCAAGTTTACTGTTAAAATTAAGGTATTTACAGTGTGATTATTTTGAAACCCTACATATTTCATACACATTTATGCAAATTGATTCAAAATATGTATCTTTCAAAATCTAAACTTGAAAATTATCATCTTTTTCCTCTGCCAAAGGTTTTTATTTTACTATAGAACCCAAGGATAAAAACCGAGTAACACACTTTTTATCACCTAGTGAAAATAAGGTAAAATCTCAACATTTTGGCAATGCAAAATTATGAATATGTTGTTACCTTCGACTTCGTTCATTTTTTAAATTCATTTTATCAGACATAAACGTATGGGCTAGCCTGGTGTTATGCAATGGTTTACTTCATACTATCGACTTAGTTTGTTACTTGGTAATGGTATGAGGTGAAATCTAAAGTATCCCACCAACTATACTGGATATAGATATATATATGGGGTCGAACTTTCCATAGGCCGAAGAGAATGACAGCAGTGGTAAATACTTCCAAAGAAACTAATCGGTCGGTGCGAGATAATACTGACAGTTTTATTTTGTTCTTTAACAACAGTCGACTTGATACATATTAAATACTTTACCGGAGTGCCTTGTTGCTTCTGATTCCTTTTTGTTAGCTCACGGCGACTTTCGTTTCCTTCGTTCCCCGCCATTATTTTGATCTCGCCATCGATTCCGTATGACGATATTTCGTTGGAATAGATTTTTTATTTTATTTATTTATTAAAACAGTTTTTTTAGCATTTACTTTACAATATTATTATTTTATCAGACATAAACGTATGGGCTAGCCTGGTGTTATGCAATGGTTTACTTCATACTATCGACTTAGTTTGTTACTTGGTAATGGTATGAGGTGAAATCTAAAGTATCCCACCAACTATACTGGATATAGATATATATATGGGGTCGAACTTTCCATAGGCCGAAGAGAATGACAGCAGTGGTAAATACTTCCAAAGAAACTAATCGGTCGGTGCGAGATAATACTGACAGTTTTATTTTGTTCTTTAACAACAGTCGACTTGATACATATTAAATACTTTACCGGAGTGCCTTGTTGCTTCTGATTCCTTTTTGTTAGCTCACGGCGACTTTCGTTTCCTTCGTTCCCCGCCATTATTTTGATCTCGCCATCGATTCCGTATGACGATATTTCGTTGGAATAGATTTTTTATTTTATTTATTTATTAAAACAGTTTTTTTAGCATTTACTTTACAATATTATTATTTTATGCAGTACAATTATTTGTTAAAACATATATTTATTATAATTACGAGTCTCTCGTGTTAACGAGATGTAAACGAGACACAAGCGGCAAAAAACTCTTTTGTGTTCCAAACTAAAATATTTTACAAATTGCAAGTAAGTAAGGCATATTTGTGATTTGCAGCTATTGCCACATTGAATTAGTACAATTCCTAAACACGACACTGCATCTCGGTGTCTATTGATTGTTTCATATTCATGCAATTCGTCTTTAAGTTAGATAATCGATCAATAACAAGTGGGTGGGGTAAGGAGACGATCCTTTGGTTTTGGCAAGGATTTGGACAGGTCAGAGATCTAAGAGTGATATGTCGGAGCGCTTTTAGAATTGGTCCGCCACTATTTAAAATGATGAATTACACATTTACAACATAGTATGGAATATAACTAACCATATCCACCCTAACCATGAGGCTGATGCGAACTAAAAAACAGAAAAAAAGTAGATGGAGAAAAATGTAAAATAGGTGGCGGATGGATTCTATCTATCTTCCATTTAGTCAAAGCCCTGCTGGGGACCTAGACTTTCGAGCGCCACAAGTCGAAGTTTGCTATAAGCATGGCTGTCGGCAGGCCATTTTAGCTGTGCACACCGCTCGTGTATTTTTCTCTAGCGCCCAGATATTTGAAATGCCAAGTAATTCATAACTTTCACATCCGGTCAACTTCCGGTAGGTCGAGACATTCAGTAGGTGAAAATAAAGGGATTTACTCGGACTTTATCCTCAATCTCTATATGAAAAACGAAAATATTAGACCATGATTTAAATTAAATGTATCCATATTTGTGATTTAAAATCAGACAACACCAAAAGAAGATACAAAGATGTACACAAAAAACAAAGCTTTTAATATAATTATTATGATTATCACTACAAACCAGTTTATAAAGTGCTAAAGTCAGTTGAGCACCAACGATAAACACCGAGCTTACCCCCTACCAGAATGTGGAGGTTTTTTATTTTATTGATCACTGATTGGTCAAATTATTTTGATGATGTCATGTGAATGTTATGAATTGCAATATATTGACCTATGTGACATGCTCTGTAGTACAATCCATTACATACATATTCCTGCATTTAAAACCTTGTTTATTGTCGCTGAGTATCCCACTGGGGCTTGACTTGTGAGAAAGCGTCATTTGACCGCAAAAATGTCAATATTCCTTATCAAATCCCAGGAAAAGCCCTGGTCGGGGAGGTATTAGTATACAGTACTGGTTTTACCCAGGAGTTAAGTGGATGGTCTGCCTCAAACACAAAATGTTGCGCCCTTAAAAGTTGGGAAGGGCCCACTGATTCTAAAAGTTGTGGGGCCTGTGGCCCCATTAGGCAAACAAAATAATATGTGTGGTTCAGGTAACATTGGAAAAAAAAATAGAGTAGGTAGGTAGGGATTTATTTTTATTTTATTTTTTTCTCTCGACACGTTCCAAAAATAGGTCAAACACAGTGTTTTAATACTTTTGTAATACTTTGCTTAATATGTTTGTTTGGTTATTGGCTCTTTATACAACCAGGACAATATTTTAAAAAAATGTAGCATGTCAGAGCAAAATAAATTCATTTGACTAAAATAAAAATGCACATATCTGTTTTTAAGTCCTTTTTGAAAGTGAAACATATTAAAAAGAAATTGACAAGAGGGTTGCAAAGATGCAAAGTCTGCACTCGGTATATAAGTGAACGGTGTCCCATCCACTTCTGGAGAACATTGATATTTAAACTATTAAAATTTATTATAATATTTAACCCTTAATAACGTACATAGTTGAAAGAAAACGTATTCACTTTTATTTAAATATGTTCATGATCGTGTCACATAGTTTAAAAAATACCTCGAAGGGACTTCCATCTCCCATATTCTTATAGGCGAACACTGAAATGAACTGGTTTTTTAAGCCAGAATCGTGGTGATTTTCTTGAAATATATCGATCAATGTAGCTTGGTTTACGACTGCCTTCATCATTTTTTTTTCCGGGCCGTGAATACATCTTTCGAAAGTAAACGCGAACACGGTCGCCGCCATGTTGTATTATGCTGGTGTTTCATACTCGCGGCGTTTCGTACTCTTTACCGAACGTACCCACGAAAATTCGTTCTCAACCCGAAAATAATAAATAGGGTCGGCGATTCGGCGGTAAATAAATAGGGTCGGTCGGGTTACCTGAACCACACATATTATTTTGTTTGGCCTTATTAAAAAAGTTAGCCATTAATAAAAAAGTTAGTGTCTAACCCTGTTCATAATTTTTCATTGCAGAGATCTTGAGATTTTTATCATATTTTCAGTAGGTGATAAAATTTGTGTTACTCGGTTTTTATCCTTAGGTTCTTAGCAAAATAAAAACCTTTGGTCAAGTAAAAAGACGATAATTTTCAAGATTTTGATTTTGAAAGATACGTATACATATATTGAATCAGTTTGCATGAATGTGCATGAAATATGCAGGGTTTTAAAAGAATCACACTGTAGATACTTTAATTTTAACAGTAAACTTGGTTGAATATCAAGGATAAAGACCGAGTTTATCACCTCCAGAATGTATTACTATTATGTATGTCTTATTTCTGGTCACTGATTGGTCAGTTTTTTTGATGATGCTCTATCAAAATTATGAATTGTCAAATTGCCAAACTCTATTAAATTGAAAGAAGAAAAAAACTTCACATAAAAAAAGAAAGAATGCTTATTTTTTACTCAAATATAAGTTTATCATTTGGTAAATTTACAGTTTAAGGATGATTACTAATGATTAACTAACAAGTCATTGTACCGGTAAAGTCTTCCCGAAACTGGCGGACAATATGCCGGACATTTGGTCAGACAGACTTATAAATTGTGTCTGACCGAGAGAAAGTTTGTTTGACTTTTATCATGTTTCGTAGAGTTTTACTTCATTCTTTGGCGTAGGACATTAATTGTTCAAAGTATATAGTTTTGGTCCGAGTCATAAAATGTTTCGTCATCTAAATCTTTACCGTCATCCTTGTCGCATAAATTATCCAGCAGTATTTGCTCTGGTCTGTTGGCCTCATATTGCTTCTGTTTTGCCAGTTGTTCCTCGTCATTGATTTCGCGTTTTTACCTGGCTTAGCCCCAGAATAATATTTCAAAAATGACATGACTTTTTTGCTTCCTTGTTAGTAATGATTTGTAAGTCACGAGCAATATGCGTGGTTTACCTCCACTAATTTAATGGACAAACACAATTCCGGGACGCCGAGATCAGAGATTATGATCTCTGGTTAAATAAAATTAATAATACATTGCCATTTTTTCTACAACAAAACCATCGTTTGCTCCAAAAATTGCTCTGTAATTTCGTGGTATTAAAGTAGATAATTATGCATATTACAAAAATCATTGAGATCATGAATTTTTTATTTCAGGACCAAGATCATGGCCTTGCCAAGTTTCCGTAACATTCCACAGACACCCCCGTCTCTGCGTAAGTTACTGCTCTTCATCATTGTGAATTGAATCAGAATGGTGTCTGCTTGGTTACATCGATAATCAATGTATTTTCAATGTAATGATTTGATGAGTCGTTAAACAACATTCAATTCAGTTCTTTTAATTAAAAATGAGATGTTTATACATAATTTGGCTGATGTCTAGATCTTTATTTAAAAGTAATAATATGTGTACAGAGTGTCATCAATTATTGTAAAATGGGTTTTACACACCCAAGAAGGTGTTATACCTTTGTGCTTAAAATAGTCTTGTTAAAGTCACGAATTTGCCTCGTCGATTATGTAAATGCTGGTTTGCCTAATAAGGCCTTGACCCTCATATAGATTGTGTTAGTGGTGTACATAATTAACAGGTTGTGTCTAACTTTCCAGAACGTGTCAGATCAGAGAGAGGCACTCCTGGGGGAGAGTCAGGTGGAAGGGTAAGTTTCAAATTTCTACAATGAAACCTCCCAAAGTGATAATAAATACATGATGCATGGTGATTTAAATGTGTTTTATCATTAAGTCCTATTTATTTTTGCCTTCAGTCATATAGGATACTCCAAGGTGGATAATATGCATACCAGCTTCCTGTTATACTTAAATCTGAGCTTGACTCCAGTCCTTATTGTTTCAAATATATGGAACAATAAAAAAATGCATGATATGTAATTACAGTAATATAGTGTGTATTCATTAACATCATTGATCATTTCTGTATTTGCATGTCATCTTGGGGGCTAGCCATTGTACTTCATGCCACTGACTAGTATAAGAATCTTTCATGGGTATCCGGTGAAGATTGGGGATTCCAACAGGAGGTATAAGCAGTGTATTAGGCAGAAATTCAAGAACTGGGTGTGCAAACAGGGTGTGCAAAATAATGTTTAAGTCTAGTTGATACTAGCAAAAATCGAAGTTGGCCGCCAAATCTAAAAATAGATTTTTAAAAAACAAGTTTGTAGCGACTACTTCTTGAAAACTTTTAAGTGATATTGATATGGGACTTTTTCTAAAATGATCAACATGACATGATGTTGGTCCTTGTCGAAAATCGTTTTGATTCGACGATAAACATGGCTGCCAGCGGCCATCTTTGTTTACATACAGTTATTTAGTAAAAACTTTAAGCAACTACTCCTCTGAAACTACTCAACGGATTTCCATGAAACTTAACAGGAATGTTACTCTTGATGTGTTAATGATCCTAGCAACATTTCAGGTTGGTCAGAAATTCAAGATGGCCGCCACGACTAAAAATAAATTTTCAAAAAACAAGTTTGTAGCGAGTACTTCTTGAAAACTATAAGTGATATTGGACTTTTTCTAAAATGATCGGTATGGAATGGTGTTGATCCTTGTCGAAAATTATTTTGATTGGAACGTTAAACATGGCCGCTAGCCAGGTTTGCTTTTGGCTGTTTTTGGGGCCATTATTCGGCCCCAGTCCCCCACCTGAAAAGTATCTTTTTTCCCCCCACCTCAGTGTCAAAATTACCCCCTTGAAAAAAAACAAAAAAAAACTGAAAGACAGAAGGCTAGAATTTTAAGAGAACTAAGTGTTATTTGTGCTTGTGTTGAAGAAAGTAGAACAAAGTAAATGACATAACTGTCATTGGTACTTTTTGAACATAGTCTAACTCTTACAGCTAGTCAACATACATATTTTTCAAGTCTGTTTTGAACCCATTTATTGTTAAATGTATATTGGTTGGGATAAACAACAATAACATTGTGTTATTGTATGTTTAAGTCCTTGCTTTATTTGTCTATTTAGTGTTATATATCTAATCAGCATGATTTCATTTTATATTGATGATATCATAATGTGTTATGGATGTTTGAACTTTCAAGCAAAATTCCCCCTTTTACTGAAATTGACGCGAAAATTCCCCCCTCTGAGGGACCCGGACCCATTCCCCCATGGTAGAGAGACAGCCCTGCCAGCAGCCATCTTTGTTTACATAGAGTTATATAATGAAAACTTGTAGCGACTACTCCTCTGAAACTTCTTGACGGATTTACATGAAACTTCACAGGAATGTTGCTCTTGGTGTCTAATTGATCCTAGCAAAATTTCAGGTCGGCTGGAAATTCAAAATGGCCGCCACGGCTAAAAATAATATTTCAAAAAACAAGTTTGTTGCGACTACTTCTTGAAAACTATAAGTGATATTGATATGCGTCTTTTACTAAAATGATCAGTATGACATGATGTTGATCCTTGCCAAACATTATTTTGATTCGACGTTAAACATGGCTGCCATCGGCCATCTTTGTTTACATAGAGTTATATAATGAAAACTTGCAGCGACTACTCCTCTGAAACTACTTGACGGATTTTCATGAAACTTCACACGAATGTTGCTTTTGATGTCTAATTGATCCTAGCAAAACTTCAGGTCGGCCGAAAATTCAAGATGGCCACCACGGCTAAAAATAGATTTTCAAAAAACAAGTTTGTAGCGACTACTTCTTGAAAACTATAAGTGATATTGATATGGGACTTTTTCTAAAATGATCAGTATGACATGATGTTGATCCTTGTTAAACACTATTTTGATTTGATTTTAAACATGGCCGCCAGCTGCCATCTTTGTTTACATAGAGTTATATAATGAAAACTTGTAGCGACTACCCCTCTGAAACTACTTGACGGATTTTCATGAAACTTCACAGGATTGCTGATCTAGCTATCAAAAACCTATCAGTAGAGCTTCAAGGTCATTGACCTCTTGTTTGTTTTTTTACCCCACCCACTTCCCCAAATGTTGGCCGCGATTTTTCAAAAACGGCCGTGCAAAAGAAAGCTGCACGGTTGGCTGGCTAATACACTGGGTATAAGTGTTCTTATCGGAACCGAGGTGCCGATTAAAACAGTTATACTGAGTGTTGGAATTTCCCTATCTGAACCGGATACCCATGATTGATTCTCTTTCTTGCATATCATTTACATTTTGGGAACTGACGTCAAGAACTAAAGATTTTCATGTTTATTTACACAATGATGTCTTACAACTGTCATTGTTGATATCAGCACACAACTTTTATCTTCCCCATGTGCATGGTTGGAAAATTCTTTGAAAGTGTACTCGTCCTACATGTACTTGTAGGACGAGTAAACTCTAAAACTTACTCGTCCTTAACAAAATTCTACTCATATTTTGGTGATTTTCATAATGTTTATGAAGCTTGAAGTCTTCATTTAAATGCTCACTTTATTCGAATTCTGTTTTATTAAATGAGCATCCAGTTGAAACTTATTATAAATTCAGACACATTTTTTAGACGGATGTTGGTATTTGTTTAAAACCCGGGACCTACACTGTAGGCACTTGAGCGATTTCTGTCAAAGCAAATATTAATTTCGTTCAAATATACATGCGGCCAATATTTTATTTGTATTGTTTATTCACACGAAAATACGGGCATGTTAAAATCAGCATTCACATAGAACATACGAATACGGTCCCGGGTTATAAACGTTTTACACCCGGGCGATCAATAACGGCCAGTACGCATGCACGGCATTGTTATTGATCCGGTTGTCAAATTCGATAGCTGTTAAGTTCCAAACCGAACGATTCATTGGATTGTGGATGATTAAAATTTTACTCGTCCAGCAGGACGACTGAATGTAAATGTTTACTCGCCTGAACCAATAGTTACTTGCCATGGCGAGCGGACGCGTGAAATTTTCCAACCCTAAGATCAGGCTTTCCGTCACCCATGTAAAATGTGGATAACCTTTTCTTGCATAACGGACAAGGATATCCGCCATTTTACAGGGGCTGGATATTTCCATCTCACCCTAGGGTCGAGATAAAATTCACGCGCGCCTACATCCGGTATGCAGGAAAACACGCAAATCGTTAATAGCTGGCGGCGTCAACGCACAACATTTCTCTGATATGCAAGAAAAAGAATCTTATCATGGGTGTTCGGTTCAGATAGGGAATCCCAACCCTCGGTATAAGTGTTTTAATCGAAACCTCGGCAGAGCCTTGGTTCCGATATAAACACGTATACCTCAGGTTGGAATTCCTTATCTTCACCGGATACCCATTAAAGATTCTTATAATCCGAAATGCAAGAAACAGTTTTCTTGCATACCAGACAAGCATCTGTCATTTTACCGGGGCTAGATATTTCCATCTCACCCTAGGGTCGAGATAAAATTCATGCGCACCAACATCCGGTATGCATGAAAACATGCAAAACGTTAGTAGCTGGCGGCGTCGACGCACAAAATGTCTCTGATATGCATGAAAAAGAATCTATCATGGGTATCCGGGTATTCGGTTCAGATAGGGAATTCCAACCCTCGGTATAAGTGTTTTAATCTGAACCTCGGCAGAGCCTCGGTTCCGATAAAAACACTTAAACCTCGGGTTGGAATTCCCTATCTTCACCGGATACCCATGAAAGATTCTTATAATATAACGCTTCCCACTCAATAGTTCATAGTGTTTGCCATCCGTGCATGGAAGGATCATGAGAATTATAGTGTTTGCCATCCGTGCATGGAAGGATCATGAGAATTATTGCTGAGGCTGGGAGGTAATAGTGCACATTGATATTTTCATGCACTGAGGGGAAACGTTTTACATTTTCGTGTGGTAACCCTTTCTGGTTTATTACATGTGGTCATATATAAGAGAACATGTAATTATTTGCTGTAAAATCAATATTGTTATTAAGATGATATAAATGATACATGTAATTAAGTGACTTGTTTACTGTGTTATATTTATAGCATTTACTATCTATCCTGAAAAGTATGTCTCTTTGTATTTTGTAGGGTTCCAGTAGTCCATTTGTGTCATCTGGCAGTGGTAACCCTAACTTCAACCCAGTGAAACTGAATGCAAAATCTGCAGGAAGTGTAAGCTCTAGAACCTTCGTAAGTGCTGTTACATTTAACCTAGCTTAAAGCCGCTATTATCTCGTGTTTTTCAAAATCATGGACACAAAGCACAGAGTTTGAAACACATTTGAAAGTTAACAGTATTCAGGGCTTTATATTATACACCATGGTAGTAATGTTCCCAGTATAGAACTGGTGAGCAGGTTCATATTTCTTTATTGACCATGCTTAACAATACCAGAGTATCACAGGTGGGCAGGTTATATCAGACCATGCACAGACACATTGTTTTCACAAGTGTGTTTAGTTTATGAAATGTTATGCAACAACTTGTTATATTATGTAAAATGTCTCATTTCTGGTATAAAACCAGTTTAAAGGATTCATAATTAAGTAGATAGACATAAATAGGTAGCAAATCAGGTGTCCAGATATTGCTGTAAGTTTTAGGCTTGTTTCTTGTTACTGGTTAGTTTACCTCACAGGATGTAGTTTGTGAGAGTCTAAAAGTCATCCAGTTGAACAGATGGGTTTTCCAAAGTGTTTCGTCAATCTGACAATTATAACATCATGTCTGTTAGCAATATTGATTTGTAGATGCTTTGTACCTTAAATCTTTGTAAAATATTAAAGATTCTATATTTTTGCAATTTCAGAGTGATTCACGACTGGGTAAGCCCCCTAAGCCCCCAGACAAGCCCTTGATGCCCTACATGAGATACAGCCGAAAGGTAAGTGCAAAGTTGTGTGCTTCGATGGGTGTGTCCAAATGAAGTGTTTAATTGTGCCTGAACTTCATAAGGTTGTCGGTTTATGATCAAGAACAAAAAAAGATTGTCAATAAGAAATATATGTTCATGGAATTGCACAAACTCAGAAAAAAAACTTAAAAAATGTCGACCATTTGCCTTAACTTTGACATCAGGCCTTGAATTCACCAACCATTCTTGAGAATATTCTTAGACTTAATCCAAAGTATGCAAATTTCAATCACAAATAATTCTAAAAGTTTAAAGGATAAACATTCACAACACGCTGATATTTATATATATGATAAACACTAATCAACTTCAAATGATTGTTTATCTTGGAATGTCATAGAAATATTTGTGGAAAAAAAATTGAGTACGTTGAGCTCAAGTCTAAGAATAGTTTGAAGAATGGTTGGTGAATTCCAGGCCAGGTCTCATCCAAATATACTGGTCCAATTGTTTACTTTTTCTTTCTGCTTAATGTTAGGATGGGATATTATAGTGACGTACTAGTAAATCTATCATGGCCATAATCAATGTAAAATAATAATTTGAGATTTATGGTTGTAGGTATGGGACCAAGTAAAGAACAGCAATCCCGAACTGAAGCTTTGGGAGATAGGGAAGATTATTGGGCAGATGTGGCGAGACCTGGCTGACGGAGACAAGCAGGGATACATGGATGAATATGAACAGGAGAAGGTACATCACTCACTTCATTATTACTGCCATGGCAACTCTGGCTGCCATAGATATAGACTTCTGTGAAATATTTAAACAAAAGCATTCAGGAATAAACATTTATTTCATTGCGTCGCCTGCAAACTAACCTTGGCTAGAACTTGAAAAGTATTTCACAAAAATTCGCACACATAAGTCGTCTTACCCCAAGGAATGTTGTTACTCATGTCCGTTAACTCTTGATTCATTTTGGCAGAATTATGTCCCATTTCAAAAATCGTTAACCTGCAACCTAACCTTGTTCATAACTTGCCAAAATATTGACCTATGGTCATGAAACTTTATACAGTTCCTCCTTATCAATTATCCAATGCAGAGTTTTACCCCTTTTTGTAAACTTTAACAATTAAAAAAAAAATCTGTTCCATAGTTCATGAAGGATTTTACCCCCACTGTCAGACATTGATAAATCCTTAAAATCGAGGGCATAGTGTAAAACTGTTGTATCTTGTTCTTTATTTATATATAGTTACAACAGTTTTCCACTCACTCCTCGATATGTGCATGGGGGGAATTTCACACGTAGACTCCTTTATGAAAGAGTCACCTTTTCTATGTGTCAAAAGGTCACTATGACTAAACATGGAGTTTAATTTTGTTGGTGTAAAAAATATTTTATTTCAAATAGCTATTAAAATCAATACATAATATCTGTTCACAAAAAACAAGGATCAGAACAAAAGATGAATTCTTATAGAGTTCTTGTCCATTAGTTTGTTATTACCCTGTAACACATGTTTCAATGTCAGATGGTATTGTCATGTTTTACCCCGTATTTAAGTTTTCTTTGACTTTTCGTAATGAAACCTTGTACTGGCTAGCCAATATGGGTTAGACATTTTTTCTTTAAGGGGTTGATGCACTATTTACAAACACAGTTTATTTTAAAGGGCTCTGAAAAACTTGAAAAAAGCTGAAAGAATTATCAAAATGCCATGAAAAATAAAGGAGATATGACATATTGAAAATTTGCAAAGAACATAAACGGAGGCGGCCATCTTTGAACGATGACGTCATCGCGCCGTTTCTCCATATATGGCATATTGACAAAATTTATTTTAAAGCAAAGAAAATCACTGCAAATGAAAAATAATACTAAAATGTATACATTTTACATCTGTATATTTATTTTTAATCAATTTGCAGTGGTTTTCTTTGCTTTAAAAGACATTTTATCAATATGCCATATATGGTAAAACGGCGCGATGACGTCATCGTTCAAAGATGGCCGCCTCCATTTATGTTCTTTGCAAATTTTCAATAGGTCATATCTCCTTTATTTTTCATGGCATTTTGATAATTCTTTCAGCTTTTTTCAAGTTTTTCAGAGCCCTTTATAATAAACTGTGTTTGAAAATAGTGCATCAACCCCTTTAAACATACTTTTGGATATTCAGGAATGGTAGTTTGGAACATGATTCCCATGACATAAGAGCTTAAAGTTTAAATACAAATCCTTTCTTTCAATGAAAGAATGAAACTCTATTGAATTTTGTAACCTTACATTACAAGTATAATAAATGTGTCTGTCTGGTTGAAGTTATATAATAATGCATGTACGGTTTTATCTTTCACTATATGCATTTATTGTAACACTGTGTAGTTTTATAGATGGCCATATTGTAAACAAGACTTGTATGTTTTTGTAAATGCTATGTCTTAATATGTTACCTTCTTGAAATAAAGTTATTATTATTATTACAGCAGTTGAATAGTCAGACTGATCTGTTCTCCCACATCTTTTGTTACTGTTTGTTGACTTGTGTTGTAGATTTTGTTGGCTAAAAGTTAAAAGCTTTGTGTATTTTATATGGACAGCTATCGTACGGTGAAGCAATGAAGAATTACCACAATTCATCTGCCTATCAAGCCTGGGTGGCAGCTAAAGGCAAATGTAAGTACATTTAAATGGCACTGCACGGTGAAATCCTATCTCTAACAGTGAAGGTGTTTGTTTTGTCTTGCCAAAAATGGAAATGATGAGTAGACCACATGTATTTTGGGGCATGTATATATGTTATTGGTCTGACATTACTGTTAATATCATTAAGATGTGAGGTGTTAGTAATAAGCAATCTATTTAGGGCTATTCCATTAAAACATACATGGGACCCCAGGAGGCACTGTTGAAATTGTACACCCACCCATAGATGCAAAATTGAGTTTAAATACCAAAATTTCAGAAAAATAGGGTTCACCCATAGATATTTATTAAATTACCTTCCTGTGGTTCCGGATAAGTTTTAATGGAATAGCCCTGATAGTTACTCTGGTTGAAAGTACATTTTTAAAAACAGCTACTCCATAGAGTTCTGGCTGACAGTTCCAAGAAGGGAAATCTTGTTCATAATTGCTTTGTGTTATAGGTTACGTATACCATAAATGTTTACACAATGTAGGCCTTGTTTTTTCCAGCTGTTTTACTACGCCTTCCACAACACACTTTGCGGCAAATCAAAATTTCGTCTGTTGTACTACAGTCTTGACCTTTTCTCGCCCCGTTGAAAATGACAAGCGTTTACCTGGACATGATCAGTTTAAAGCCCATCAAGACCCTGATCAAATGTGGCCTTTGGACAGCCTGCTTGATCAGTTTCGATTGGCCCGAGATTGCCAGCGTGTAACTGTTTGCCAATGAAAACTGAACGTCACCAGATTGATCTGTCAGAATGCATGTCAAACATTTGTTTTGCCCTCATTGTTTCTGCTCGGCAGCATGTTATTGAATTATGAGTTACCTACTCTTAAATCATTTTACGCATATTCAGTTACGGGTATTTTAAGTACTTGTGAATAAATTTAGATTTATATAACTTCATTTCATGTCGTGTAGTGAAATGAAACATGACTTTTTCGAATGAATTGGGTAGCAAGGAAAACATTGACATTAAAGTGGGTTGGAGTGGTGTGCCTTGATAGATATTGAATACCATAAAATGGTATTCACTGGGATATGACTTTTTTCACGGTGAAAAAATACTGCAACTGTCACGATTTTCTGTAAAAAGATTTCTGGATGATGAAAATACACATATTTAGATCTTAGGAACTATGAGCTTTTGTAACATTAATTTAGGTAGGCACTGTAGGTAGACGTGTAATATAAACGGGTCCTGATTAAAGTACCCCGGGGAAATGTACCACCACTTTCGGTCACGTTTTATTAATCCGAGTTTGCGCTGACCTTACCAGCCCTTTTTACGATTTTGACATTTCATCTGGCAGCCACAAAAGCCACACAAAAAATGGCGAGGTCATGATGTACACAAACAATACTCATAAGTCGAGTCCTATGTACATTTTATACACCGCGTGTAGGTAGTTACACACATTTTTCCCCAGCCGTGTCAAAATTGATTGACAGCAGCGTCTCACAAGGTGAACCGTGGATCGAGGTCAGTGGGTGCGGATATGTCTGTGATGTCGTTACCGACTTCGCTTGTCACAAAATGGGGAAACTCTAACCAGTTGTGCAAGGCGTAGTAAATACCTGATGTTAAAAACTAATCAAGTAAACATGTAGGATACAATGTTTAAATTATTTAATAATAAAAATATTTAAATTAAAACACATTTTGGATTAACGCTTAATTCAGAGAGTCACAAATAATCGTGAGCATAATGTTTTGTAAATGTATTTTGTAGTGGCTGCAGAACAGGCCCTGGAAGAGGAGGAAGAGAAACAGGCTCAGTCCGAGTCCAGAAGGAAAAGGGAGGTAAAAGCATGACCTGGAGTGAAGTTTTTCCAATCTTAGAGTCCAAAAAGCAGATTTGAATTTCAAAAACTTTGTAAAAATAAATAATTGAACAATGAAAATCTAAATGTGGAAGTGAAGTATACAAATTGCAAAACTCTTAAAATAAAATGTATACTAAATGCTGTAACAACTGTTTCTTTGATATGCATGTAAATGTAGGAGATGATGTGGTGATGATGTAACTAGTGTTAATATTCCCATATTTGCAGTCATCCAAGCAGGAGGAGCGAGGATCCCGGATTAGTATTCAACCTGCCGAAGATGATGATGGTAAGTGGATACTGTATTTCCCTAATAGTAGCGCCCGGGCGCTATGCAAAACGACAATGGGGTGCTCTTATAAAAAATAAAATAAAATAAAAATTGTTTGGGTCCGTTTCTCAAAAACTGTTTGTTTGGAATACTTCTGACATAGAGAGAACATTTAAATGCCAGCTCATGTGACTTTGCAAAACCAATCAACACGTATCTGCCAGCACCTTTTACGCCCTGCCACGAAAGTTGAGTGGGCACAGTGTTCATGTCCCATCCGCCATACATCTTTCAAAGTTCAGACAGACATCTACATGGCAGCAGTATGTTCCTACCATCGGTGAAAGACTTTTACCGTGTAATGACATTGGATCTACTTCATTTAGTCCAATCCTCACAAAGTTCATGCCATACAGCTTTCAAACTGCCATACAGCTTTCAAACTTAATCTACATGACTGCAACATGAAGGTCAGTGTGACTGGACTTAGTTTTCGTAATCGGTTAAGTTGATTTTTTGCACAATAACAGCCGAACAGTTTTTGTCTCGCCTTTTGAAAAAATGCGAGACTATAGGTGTTGCTAATGTTGGCGGGCTCGACGGCGTCAACATATTGTATTATAACTTTTTTGTCCTTGGGAGTAGAATGTTCAAATTTCATATATAACCCCCTGCTCATTGCCCGTCTTAATGCAAATAACTTCCAGCCCTGCAACTGACCGTGGGTCAGAGTCAAGGTCACCTAAATACATGTACCGTCACCAAATTTTAACATAAATATTGACGGTACATGTATTTTACTGACCTTGACTCCGACCCACGGTCAGTTGCAGGGCTGGAAGTTATTAGCATTAAGACTGGCAATGACCAGGAGGTTATATATGAAATTTGAACATTCTACTCCCAAGGACAAGAAAGTTATAATACAATATGTCAGCGTTAAGATTTCGGTTAACATTTCGGTTAACATTTTTGTTAACATTTCGGTTAACATTTCGGTTAAGTTCTTATAACTTATTTGTCCTTTGGAGTAGAGTGTTCAAATTTCATATATAACCTCCTGCTCATTGCCCGTCTTAATGCCAATAACTTCCAGCCCTGCAACTGACCGTGGGTCAGAGTCATGGTCACTTAAATACATGTACCGTCACCAAATTTTAACATAAATATTGACGGTACATGTATTTTACTGACCTTGACTCCGACCCACGGTCAGTTGCAGGGCTGGAAGTTATTAGCATTAAGACGGGCAATGACCAGGAGGTTATATATGAAATTTGAACATTCTACTCCCAAGGACAAGAAAGTTATAAATAATAATACAATATGTCAGCGTTAAGATTTTTGTTAAGATTTTTGTTAAGATTTCGGTTAAGTTCTTATAACTTATTTCTCCTTTGGAGTAGAGTGTTCAAATTTCATATATAACTTCACTGGTTATTGTTCTTCTTATTCCAGTAACTATCAGTCTCCAACTGACCCTGTGTCAAGGTCAGTTTCCTCTTAAATGCATCTACCGTCTCCAAAAAAAATGTGTTAAAGTGCGTTAAATTATTATAACTTTGTTGTTCTTTGGAGTAAAGTGTTCAAATTTCATATATAACCTCACTGGTCATTGTTCTTATTTCAGCGACTTCCAGCCCTCCAACTGACCCTTGGTCAAGGTCAGGGTCACTTTAATAAATGTATATTCTCCAAATTTCACATTGTTTTCGCAGCACTGCAGCAATGTACAGTGTTCAAAATCTCATATATAAACTCACTGGACATTGTTCTTGTCCAGCCATAGACTCATTGTTCTTGTCCAGCCATAATCTGTATAGCTTTATTCTATTTTTAATGCATACACATTCCAATTTTCATGTGAGTTTTATAAGGTTTGACAGGAACTTAATTGCATTATCTTTTTTATGTAGCTACTGCAACAAGCTGGGTAATTTGATACTCCAGCAAAGGTTTATCAAAAGTGTCTATCTTTGGAAGGTTAACTTTTTACTTTAATTCCAATAAGTGTAACATATATAAGGTTGTAAATATTCTGGATAAAAATATGTTTAAACAAATAACAAATCTTTTTCTTATTGACTCATTTATTAAATTCAAAAAATATATTACAAATTCCCTTAAATACTGTCTTGATAGCATACTGCCAGATAATGAACTTCGATAAAAGCAACAGTTATTGCTACTATTTATGGAAGTTTAAGAATTAATAACAATTGAGTAAAAATGCGTCTTTCATAGCAGTATCTAGAACAGTATTACATTAATTAAATGTATGACATTTTCCCTGATAAGTGATAATTGAAGCAATTACAGTATACAGTCACCAATCACTGGGGCAATTTATTGTTCACAGCTGGGTAATTTAAAGTTTATGTGTATTATAAATTCTCTTAAAGGTACACATGACAATCTGAATGTGTTAAAATCACAAGGTCACACTAGTTTTTCTGCATAACTTGTATTTGTTCAATCATTAATATTAATTGCACTAAAAGAAATATGAAGTAAATTATTTTACATATAATTAACTGTTGATAATAATGTATCTTTAACTTATGGTAAAATCAGTGAGAAACATTGAATTGAATTGAATTGGGGTTTTAAGGCGCACCAACACATGAATAGGTTATATGGCGCCTAAAAGGCATGAACATGCCAGGCTCATCTTCCATGTACATCGAGATAAAATATGGAAAATGGGCCTAGAACCTTTTCACCCTGAACTGCAGAGTTGCTGCAAATTCTATCGTAGAAACTCCATTTACGCTGGAGCCACGTTATTGTCTTTCTCCCACTGCTCTTTTGATGCGAGCGAGATAGCACCTGAAACAATGCAAGGATCATGATGAAGACCTTTAAGGAACATGAACAAAAAATGATAAAATGAACATGAATTTGGGGGGGATTCTGCCTACCCCTCCAAAGGGATCTGCAGTGGCCGTATTCTTTGCCCCGTGACCAAACGGGGCCCCCCGGCAACCACACAGGGCTATATAAATCGAAACACTTCAAGATTGCCATATGTCCCTTTAAGATAATGAAATGAATGAATGTATACAATTTGCCATTACCATTGTAACATACTCCAGCAACAGAAGTACATTAATTTTAATATGAGTTGACATTTCTTGATAAAACATGATACATGCAGATAAATTAACATGTCAGTTCCTGAAACAATACAAGTTGGCAAATTACTTCAATTTTACATCATGTCCAATGTGTAGTTTCTGCAGATAGCTATCAGGTATTAAAGGGAACTCGAGTAAGTACATCAGGCTTTGGGGCCTAATTTAAAACATAATAAAGTATAAAATTATCAATTAAAGGGTGAAGTAGTTCATAAATATAGATGGAACATTGAACAATTTCCTATAATACGCTGTAACAAAAATTATAATTTAAAACAATCTTTAAGTCCATAGAGTACCGGCATGCACTTTGCATAATGTTCATTATAGACTTTGACTAATCAATTACGGTAATGATGTTGTCACATTCAGTTTTAAATGTTTGACTCCTGATAATAATGCAGGACCTTTATAAATGATGAACTTTTGTGTTGTTTCTGCTTTTGCGAATACTACCGTACAATATACTGACAGTCTTGCTTGACTATAAACCCTCGATTTTGTCAAGATGAAGGTCGCTTGAAACATGTATGATGGACATGTTTCTTTAGGCGAGACATCATGTTGCGCGCAACTCTTGTTAATATACATTACCAGTTACATCATTTATATGTATAAAGAGATTAAAAATGTTAATTCATAATAATCATTAGGTGAACTTTAATGAACACAGTTCAGTGAACAACACAGCTGATGTGATCGTTTGTGTTACTTCAGATCCGGATGATAGTTTCTCGGTGAAGCATATTGCCCACGCTAGATACCTGCGTAACCATCGTCTCATCAATGACATCCTCAGTGAAGCTGTGGTGCCAGATATCCGCACTGTGGTGACCACCGGAAGGATGGGCGTCCTTAAGAAACAAGTGCAATCTCTCACCATGCATCAGGTAATTACATAACAATGAAATTACACCATTAATAACGCGTGTAATTAGCACAATTAGTAGTGTGCTTGCCATTCATCAATACATCACAGGTTGAAATCTTTCATTAGACATTATTTGTGAATGCTGATGGTGATTGCCCAGTGAGGAGTCTTTGATTTTCTGGTTAGCTCATTGACTGACAAGTTGTTTTCCACAAAAGCATTCAATGCTGATTTGATTTAAGATACAGTCATGTTAGCTGTTAACAATATATATTAATGCCGCTATCCTGCCAACAACAGGCTAACTTCACAATTTACCAATTATTGAGTTTTCTCAACACCAAAGTATGTGAATTTTATTTATTACATATGACCCTAACTTCATACACTGTTGTACTCTCAAGGTATATACAGAAAGTACTTAATGACATTTGTTGCCAATGGGTCGAATTACGAGTTACCTACTCTTAAATCATTTTACGCATATTTAATTACAGGTATTTTAAGTACTTGTGAATAAATTTAGACTTTTAATCAGCACACATGCATTATTTTATGACCTCAACATATGGATAGAGTTTGGAAGAACAGTTTATTAGCAAAATTAGTGGTTTACTTTCTTTAAATAAATTGAAGTTTATACTTATAAATGTAACTGGTCTGTTCTTTTATCAATTGCTCCTGTTTTACTTCTTTCAACAGACAAAATTAGAAGCAGAACTGAAGCAAATAGAAGAAAAACATCAGTCAAAAAAAAGAAAATTTAGTGAAGCCAGTGAACAGTTTCATGAAGAAAATAAAAAGGTGAGAGGCCATATTTTCTTTTATATAGGGTAAAACATAAAAAACAATATCAGAGTGGCCTTAGTATATCCAAGACGATTCTACCTGTTGATTGATTTCTCATGTATGTCCTTACACAGCTGCATTGGTAATCATCAATAAAAACTCCACTACATCTACTGTTCATGCAGTGTAATTCCTTTCAGTGCACCTAGTTCATTTATTTGACGTTTGCATATAAAAGTACACATGAATTGAATGTTGTTTAACAGCTCAACACAGTATAGGTTATTTAGAGCCGACCCAGAGAGAGGGAAGGATACATAGGAATCCGGGAACCTGCCCTACTCTTATTATCGAATAGATTCCTATGGTTCTTTAACGTGCACGGAGGATAGACCGATACACGGGACCGCCCGGTTTACGTCCCCATCCGACGGACGAGGCTAAGGTTAAGTGTCTTGCCCAAGAACACACCGACGGAACTCAGTGGCACCAAGGAGGATTGAACCCGGGGCCTCCGGTTACAAATCCGCCAAATATTACGACATGTACACTGTTTCTTAACCTATTGATGACAGGGTATATATATATAATTTACCTATTTTGAGAATCTAAGGCCTAAAAAAAAATTTTGTGTGGTTCGGGTCACACGACCCTACCTACGAATACCCGCCGACCCTGACGTTTTTTTGGTCCATTTCGTAAAAAAAAAAAAATAATTCAGTGCATCTTCTTTGCGTTCATTAAAAACAATCCTTAAAAAAAAAAAAATCCGACATACCCTACCTACCAATTTTGAACATGTTACCAGAACCACGCTATTTTTTTTACCTATTCATTCCACGCATATTTAATCACGTATATTTTAAAAATACTACCAGACCTGAACACCTAGCAAGAGTTTTCGTTAAATTGTTTTGTAGTGAAATTCTGCAGTTATTTGGAGGGTTAGTTTCTTTAAAGGTTATTGTGTCGCCTTTCCGAAGAAAAATGCGATACATAGGGATCACTTTGTCATCCGTCCGTCCTGTCTGTAAGTCTGTCGGTCCATCTCGAAAACTTAACGTTGGCTATAACTTTCTTATTGATATTTCTTCATCAAACTGTCCATATATACTCATCATGACAACATCGACATGACCATACTAAAATTTAAAGGTCAAGGTCACACTGAAGGTCATTATATGATTAAATACTCATTATTTTCTGCTCAAAACATAATGTTGGCTATAACTTTCTCATTTCTTGATATTGCTTCATCAAATTTTCAATATATACTCATCAGGACAACATCGACATGACAATACTAAAATATAAAGGTCAAGGTCACACTTAAGGTCATTATATTTCTTGATATTTTTTCATCAAACTTTTAATATTTACTTATCAACATCGAATGACCATACTAAAATATATCTGTCAAGGTCACACTGAAGGTCATTATATGGGTTAAATACTCTTTTCTTTTCTTCACAAAAAAACAACGTTGGCTATAACTTTCTCATTTCTTGATATTTCTTCATCAAACTTTAAATATATACTCATCAGGACAAAAATCGACATGACAATACTAAAATATAAAGGTCAAGGTCACACTGAAGGTCATTACATGGGTTAAATACTAATTTTTTTCTTCACGAAAACTTACTCCGGCCAGTTTGTCAAGATCATTTATCTGGGTCCAAAAAACCTCGTCTAGTTTATAAAAAAAAGCATGTACACATTCGTTTACAATTTATTTATTGTGCACTAGTGAAGAAATATCTTCAATAGCACAAAGTTATTATTCTGGTTCTTCACATAGGGCATAAACTTAATTTTGAAATGTACAAGTCAAACATACATTATAGGGCTAGCTTATGACATGGTGCGTTGTCTCCTGTTCTGTAACTTTTATTGTGTCACCTGCGTAGAGTGGCAGACACTTAGAATCCATAACTTTCTCGTCTATCACAACCTGTTACCTAGCATTGGCCATAACTTGAAAAGTATTTGACCTATGTTCATGAACTTTCACACATATCTTCATCTTACATCATGGAATGTTGTTAAACCTGTCCAATAACTCTGACTTCCATTTTGACAGAGTTATGCCCTTTTCATAAAACTTTAACCTGCAGCCTAACCTGGCTCATAACTTAGATTGTACTTGATGAAATAAGCTCTTGGCAGGCGACACAAATTTTCCGTGGAACACCCTTCTATTTGGGAACTACACTTCTGCAAAAAGTCCTGCAAAAAGTCCTGCAAAAGATCATGCTTTAGTTGATCTTTACTCCTCAAGAGCTTAAAGAAGGAATGATTACTGGACATTCACCAAACTGATGACATTGATGCTTCCTTTCATTCGAAAATCTGAAAGTGGTTTTTAGCTCTACTGATCAGAGATCAGCAGAGCTTATGCCGTGGTGCGGCGTCCGTCGTCCGTCCATCTGTCCGTCCGTCTGTCCGTTAACTTTTATTTGTAGCGACTACTCCTCTGAAACTACTGGATGGATATTCATAAAACTTTTCAGAAATGTTGCCCATGAAGTCTAGTTGATCCTAGCAAAAATTCATGTTGATGTGAAATCCAAGATGGCCGCCAAAGCTAAAAATAGATTTTTTAAATTCAAATTTGTAGCGACTACTTCTTGAAAACTATAAGTGATATTGATATGGGACTTTTTCTAAAATGATCAGCATGACATGATGTTGGTCCTTGTCGAAAATCGTTTTGATTTGACATTAAACATGGCTGCCAGCGGCCATCTTTGTTTACATAGAGTTATATAATGAAAACTTGTAGCGACTACTCCTCTGAAACTACTTGGCGGATTTTCATGAAACTTTACAGGAATGTTGCTCTTAATGTCTAATTGATCCTAGCAAAATTTCAGATCGGCCAGAAATTCAAGATGGCTGCCACAGTTAAAAATAGATTTTTAGCTCTACTGATCAGAGATCAGCAGAGCTTATGCCGTGGTGCGGCGTCCGTCGTCCGTCCGTCTGTCCGTCTGTCTGTCTGTCCGTCCGTCTGTCTGTCCGTAAACTTTTTTTTGTAGCGACTACTCCTCTGAAACTACTGAATGGATTTTCATGAAACTTTACAGAAATGTTGCCCATGAAGTCTAGTTGATCCTAGCAAAAATTCATGTAGATGTGAAATCCAAGATGGCCGCCAAATCTAAAAATAGGTTTTTAAAAAACAAGTTTGTAGCGACTACTTCTTGAAAACTCTAAGGGATATTGCTATGGGACTTTTTCTAAAATGATCAGCATGACATGATGTTGGTCCTTGTCGAAAATCGTTTTGATTCGACGTTAAACATGGCTGCCAGCGGCCATCTTTGTTTACATAGAGTTATATAATGAAAACTTGTAGCGACTACTTCTCTGAAACTACTTGACGGATTTTCATGAAACTTCACAGGAATGTTGCTCTTAATGTCTTATTGATCTTAGCAAAATTTCAGGTCGGCCGGAAATTCAAGATGGCCGCCACGGTTAAAAATAGATTTTCAAAAAACAAGTCTGTAGCGACTACTTCCTGAAATCAAAATCAATCAGTAGAGCTTCAAGGTCATTGACCTCTTGTTAAGAAATAAGTTTGTAGCGACTACTTCTTGAAAACTATAAGTGATATTGATATGGGACTTTTTCTAAAATGATCAGCATGACATGATGGTTATCCGAGTCAAACATTATTTTGATTCAACATTAAACATGGCTGCCAGTGGCCATCTTTGTTTACATAGAGTTATATAATGAAAACTTGTAGCGACTACTCCGCTGAAACTACTTGATGGATTTTCATGAAACTTCACAGAAATGTTGCTCTTGATGTCTAATTGATCCTAGCAAAATTTCAGGTCGGCCGGAAATTCAAGATGGCCGCCATGGCTAAAAATAGATTTTCAAAATACAAGTTTGTAGCGACTACTTCTTGAAAACTATAAGTGATATTGATATGGGACTTTTTCTAAAGACATGATGTTGGTCCTTGTCGAAAATCGTTTTGATTCGACGTTAAACATGGCTGCCAGCGGCCATCTTTGTTTACATAGAGTTATATAATGAAAACTTGTAGCGACTACTCCTCTGAAACTACTTGACGGATTTTCATGAAACTTCACACGAATGTTGCTCTTGATGTCTAATTGATCCTAGCAAAATTTCAGGTCGGCCGGAAATTCAAGATGGCCGCCACGGCTAAAAATAGATTTTTAAAAAATAAGTTTGTAGCGACTACTTCTTGAAAACTATAAGAGATATTGATATGGGACTTTTTCTAAAATGATCAGCATGACATGATGTTGGTCCTTGTCGAAAATCGTTTTGATTCGACGTTAAACATGGCTGCCAGTGGCTATCTTAGTTTACATAGAGTTATATAATGAAAACTTGTAGCGACTACTCCTCTGAAACTACTTTACGGATTTTCATAAAACTTCACAGGAATGTTGCTCTTGATGTCTTATTGATCCTAGCAAAATTTCAGGTCGGCCGGAAAATCAAGATGGCCGCCACGGCTAAAAATAGATTTTTAAAAAATAAGATTGTAGCGACGACTTCTTGAAAACTTTAAGAGATATTGATATGGGACTTTTTCTAAAATGATCAGCATGACATGATGGTTATCCGAGTTGAACATTATTTTGATTCGACGTTAAACATGGCTGCCAGTGGCCATCTTTGTTTACATAGAGTTATATAATGAAAACTTGTAGCGACTACTCCTCTGAAAGTACTTGACGGATTTTCATGAAACTTCACAGAAATGTTGCTCTTGATGTCTAATTGATCCTAGCAAAATTTCAGGTCGGCCGGAAATTCAAGATGGCCACCACGGCTAAAAATAGATTTTCAAAAATCAAGTTTGTAGTCACTACTTCCTGAAATCAAAATCAATCAGTAGAGCTTCAAGGTCATTGACCTCTTGTTTCATTATGAGTTGAAATTTAGTCCCATGTCAACAGTAGTGTACTTCAAAGTCTGTGTACCTTCTTCCCAGAGCAAAACTGAAGAGGAATAGAAGACGCCTTCATTTTTATCACTGTACAACTTCATTTAATTGTATGTTACAGTTATGTGAAAACAAGCCACAGATTACGGATGAAATGTTTCAGACCATGATAATCAAGGCTAAAGAAGATCTCAAGCAAAAGCAGCAGGAACTACAGGCAAAACAGGTACAGTCTCTCCCAAACTCAAACCCACCTATTCACTGGCCAGGCAGTTACACTCCAGTCACTTAAACCCACTCAGTCAATGACCAGTAGGGTACACATTCAAACCCTCTCAATCAATCGCCAACTGGTTACACACTCCTTAACTCCAACCCACTCAATGGCCAACTGGTTACACAACTCAAATCAACTCAATGGCCAACTGGTTACACACACCTTAACTCAAACCCACTCAATGGCCAACTGGTTACACACACCTTAACTCAAACCCACTCAATGGCCAACTGGTTACACAACTCAAATCAACTCAATGGCCATCTGGTTACACACCTTAACTCAAACCCACTCAATGGCCAACTGGTTACACACCTTAACTCAAACCCACTCAATGGCCAGCTGGTTACACACTCCTTAACTCAAACCCACTCAATAGCCAACTGGTTACATGCTCCTTAACTCAAACCCACTAAATCAATGGCCAATTGGGTACACACTTAAATCCACTCAATGGCCAATTGGGTAAACACTCCATCCTACTCAATGGATAGTTGGGTACACACTCACTTAAATCCACTCAATGGCCAATTGGGTACACACTCGAACCTACTCAATGGCCAGTTGGGTACACACACACACTTAAACCCACTCAATGGCCGATTGGGTACACACTCAGACCCACTCAATGGCCAATTGGAAACACTCCAACCCACTCAATGGCCAATTGGGTACGCACTCAAATCCACTCAATGGCCAATTGGGTACACACTCAAACCTACTCAATGGCCAATTGGGTACACACTTAAATCCACTCAATGGCCAATTGGGTACACACTCAAACCTACTCAATGGCCAGTTGGGTACACACTCAGACCCACTCAATAGCCAGTTGGGAACACACTCACTTAAATCCACTCAATGGCCAATTGGGTACACACTTAAACCCACTCAATGGCCGATTGGGTACACACTCACTTAAATCCACTCAATGGCCAATTGGGTACACACTCAAAACCTACTCAATGGCCAGTTGGGTACACACACACTTAAACCCACTCAATGGCCGATTGGGTACAAGACCCACTCAATGGCCAATTGGGAACACACTCAAATCCACTAAATGGCCAATTGGGTACACACTCACTTAAATCCACTCAATGGCCAATTGAGTACACACACACTTAAAATCACTCAATGGCCAATTGGGTACACACTCAAACCCACTCAATGGCCAGTTGGGTACACACTCACTTAAACCCACTCAATGGCCGATTGGGTACACAGTTCCACTTAAACACAATCAAAGACCAACTGGGTCCACTCTTCTTCACTCAAACCCACTCAATGGCCAACTGGGTACACTCTTCACTCAGATCCACTCAATTAATGGCCAGTTTGTTACTCACTTTCACTTAAACCCACTCAATGGCCAATTGGGTACATACTTCCACTTGAACCGACTCAAATCAATGGCCAATTTCGTACACAATTTCACTTGAACCCACTCAATCATGGCCAATTGGGTACACACTTCCACTTGAACCCACTCAATCAATGGCCAATTGGGTACACACTTCCACTTGAACCCACTCAATCATGGCCAGTTGGGTACACACTTCCACTTGAACCCACTCAATCATGGCCAGTTGGGTACATACTTCCACTGAACCCACTCAATCAATGGCCAGTTGGGTACATACTTCCACTGAACCCACTCAATCAATGGCCAATTGGGTACACACTTCCTCTTGAACCCACTCAATCATGGCCAGTTGGGTACACACTTCCACTTGAACCCACTCAATCAATGGCCAATTGGGTACACACTTCCACTTGAACCCACTCAATCATGGCCAGTTGGGTACACACTTCACTTGAACCCACTCGAACCAATGGCCAATCGGGTACACACTTCCGCTTGAACCCAATCAATGGCCAATTGTGTACACACTTCCACTTGAACCCACTCATTGGTTACAAGGTCAAATAGATACACTCCATCGTTCAACCCACTCATTCACAAGGTGAACAAACATACTCTCCCTCATGCTATGCCAATTTATGTCCATTTGTACTACATGGGTGTGAATCATGATAGCAGCTTATATGACACATCTTCCTTTGATTTTTTGACTCACCATTACCCTTCTCTGTATACCCATGCAAGCATGTATTTGCTGCTTTATATATTTCAATTGATCAAAAGTGTTTGTCCAAATTCAATGAAACTTTACAGTCATGAACCTCTAATCAAGAACATGTATTTCAACCCTCCTATGAATAATACCAGAGTAAAACAGAATAGAAGACTTCACTATCTTAATTGCCAATGCAGAGCAAGTGTTATTCCTACAAGTTAATACAGGGGTTGATATGTGATGTGATTGCAGGAGGAAGACAGAAAGAAGCAGGCCCTATTGGCCGAGGAACGACAAAAATGTGAGGAAGAACGTCAGAAGATGGAAGAAGAAGAAAAAGTGAAGAGAGAGACAGAGGAGGAG
>JAWPHD010020644.1:0-31030 GCA_037043455.1 Cyrtodaria siliqua | reverse complement strand
TATTTGTTTGTGTTTTAACATCAGGACGCTCATGCACATTCGGTCATAAATTAATGTCTCTCTTATCCATTGATGTCTCTATGTGGTTTACTGTCCTCCTTGAATGCTACTTTCCCCTGTCCGATATTTTTATATTTCTTATCCATAATATGTGATTCAATTTTGTACTGTAATAGCATCTATATTATCTGGTAAATCGTTTCTTGTGCTCTCACAACGCTTGCCGAGCTTCCTGTGATAATTTTGTTTTACTACTGTCATACTCTGGCAAATGTCAAAATTGTCTTACCGCATTGTTCCCCCTGTTCCCCAGAGACAATAACCCTGTTATATTCATATTGCCAAAGAACCATGAGCAAGAAATGTTGCATTACATTGCCTGTAAGTCATTCTTATTTCTTTATCACCAACAACCCAGTATAATGTTTTATCATCATCTGATACTGTTAAAACTGGTCATAATCCATTTTGTCCGGTGCCATCTTATATCGTTTTTCCTATTTCATCATAAAAGGATTTTACAAGATTGTTCTTTGTGTGCTTCAAGTTGGATTTTCTCACTTCCCCCCGAAGTTCAGCAATATGGTCACTTTGATTAAGAAGACTTTTTTGAACAAAGGCTCATTCCGGCACCATTGGTAAATCATCATCAAATATTATTCCTCATAATCATCTTGATCAAACGTCAGGATTGTCTCAAACACAAATCCTCCTTCATCCATTGTTTATTTTATTGAATTTTAAAAAATATCATTTAAAAACAATAAAAACAATGTCAGCCTTACGAAACAAACGTCAAGTCCTCAAAGAAAACTAAGAGAACCTTATGGTGCCAAGGGCATCACGACACAAGTGTAGTAATAACTAATAATCCATCAACAATTAGGTCAAAAAACCGAGCAATCTGCTTGTGAGATTTTCCCAATCTAAGTGCTAATGATGTGATAGTTCCACGTACTGCTCGTCTTCTTGATAGAAATAGAACTTAAAAGACCAAAGACCCCAACGCTACTATATACAAGAATTTGAGTAGAGACAACAATTGTGAAAAAAATGACAATAAGAACAGGTGGCAATGAAGTCATGACATTAGATGACAGTGATATATATCATTGTTATGTAGATTTATGGAAAAGCCCTACCGAACGATTAAACATGGCTTACCAAGGTGTTGTTAGTAAAGCCTCAGTCATACTGAGTTGCGATCGCTTGCGATCTTCCCCCAGTCGGCAGAACGGGATAATCGCCGAGAGGTCGGGGTCAATCGCAGTACGTTGCAGTCACACTCCAAGCACTGAAAAGACTGATCGCATAACAAATGGCTGTAGCAATCGTGGGTGTGGTCCCAACGAAATTTTAGACATATCGTACGATTGCTTTCGAATTGTCGTACGACTACCTGCAATTACTTGCAGAGATTTTGCATCCAGGCAGCACGACAACTTGTGACTGGTAGTGCGAGTGATCGGAAATAGCTGCGAGTATTCACAGCCAGTTGCAATCAGTTGTATGATCGGTCGTTTTATTTGGAGGTGTGGCTGGTGTGAACATTTAATTTGGGAGTCTCAGGAATTTACAGAAAATATTATTTGCTATTCAAATACATAAAAACAAACTTGATCATTTGTGTCTTAGCCCTAGTATTATAATACTCAACCATAGCAGGATGCAACCAAAAAACGGAACAGAAAAATCTCACCGCATTCAACCGTTTAGCTTGTCATGCTCAATGCTCACGTTTTACCCGCCGAATGCCGTTGTAATGAGAAGTGAATACATATTGGAGATAAATATTTTTAAAGTGACGATATATGATAGCTAAAATCCGCATTAATATGGGAATACATACGGGAGAGAAATAAAGTGATTAGGAGATAAATGATAATATAACCTTCTACAAAAATAAACTTTGAATGCATACAGTTATTTACAGGTACATAGTTTCCGAACCAATGTTCGCTGGAAGTAGCAGTATAAAACAAAAAACACCAAGTTTATTTCCCATAAAGAGTCGGTTTATCGTAGCGGGGGTCGATACACACAAAGCCATTCTCCATCAGACTGGGTTCCGACTTATAAACAATACCAATACTTTATAAAGATTTATAAATTTCAATGCACGAGTTTAAGTGCACAAATGACCAATAAGTCCGAATTTAGTCCGGTCCGACCCTAGGATCTAAGACCAGACACCTTGCCCTCGTTCGGGTTCCGGCTAACCATGACCGCGTGGTTAAGGTTCGAACCTCAGGCCACTTTCAATAAAAAGGTTTGTTTTTCAGCTTTTCTAAGAACGTATTGAACCCGTGCTAACATATAACCTTGACCTATAAGACGGAACCCAGTCTGGATCTCACCCCAGGGTCTAAGCTACGAGTATATATACAACAACCCCTTTAGCAACACTCACTCGGTTGCTATGGACAGATAATCAAATAGTCCTATACTCGCACTTAAAGTTAGTGCGGTCACTTTTCAATCGTTCTAGGAGTTTATGCAACCCGTGCTGACATAATTTATAACCTTGACATATAAGTTCGAACCCAGTCTGGTTCTCACCCCTGGGGTCTAAGCTTCTTGTACATATAAAACAACCCTCTTAGCAACACCTCCTCGGTTGCTAGGGGCAGATAATCAATTGAATTGAATTGAATGTTGTTTAACGGCTCATCAACACAGTACAGGTTATTTAGAGCCGCCCCAGAGAGAGTGGAAGGATACATAGGAATCCGGGAACCTGCCCTACTATTATTAATGAATAGATTCCTATGGTTCTTTAACGTGCTCGGTTGATAGACCGATACACGGGACCGCCCGGTTTACGTCCCCATCCGACGGACGAGGCTAAGGAAAAGTGTCTTGCCCAAGAACACACCGACGGAACTCAGTTGCACCACGGAGGCAGATAATCAAGGCTGGTACTTTAAATTTAGGGTACTTCGTTATTTTTCAATCACTCTAACAGCTTCTGCAAGCCGTGCTGACATATAGCATTGACCTATAAGTCGGAACCCAGTCTGCATCACACCCCGGAGGTCTAAGCTACGAGTATATATACAACAACCCTCTTGGCAGCACCCCCTCGGTTGCTAGAGGCAGATAATCAAATAGTCCTATACTTTAAAATAGGATAATTAGTTAGTGCGGTCACGTTTCAATCGTTCTAAAAGCTTATGTAACCCGTGCTGACATATAACCTTGACCTGTAAGTCCGATCCCAGTCCGGATCTCATCCTTGGGATCAAAGCTACGAGTACATATAAAGCAGATAATCAAAGTTAGGATACTTCGTTATTTTCAATTATTTAACACCTACTGCAACCCCTGCAAACCATTCTAACGTTCGTTATGGACACTCTAGTGTATATATAATATACATGTATATGGAGGGAACTCCCTGGCGGTCCTGTTCAGTTGAAGTTCGAACCTCTAGGTTGTGGGGTAACGTGGGGTACGATACCACGGAGAAAATGCGGGAGAGGCTGTTTAGTTCGGCGATTTTTATAATCCCGAAGTTCGGGAAATTATTCATAAAATGCGAGGTAGAAGTAGATATATGAGTGCTGCTAAAACCGGGGCCTCAAAGCCAGGGTGTCGGAAAAACAGACACAATAAACCCGAGTTTGCAATCTTGCGGGTGCTTTTTTGTTCTCTGCTTTCAGCTGATCTTCAGATACACACATATCACTCCACCTCCTGGTGACCTGCCTGTGGCTCTTCGGTTCCTAATAATATTTATTAAATATATGAAATCAAGTCGAAAATATTGTTTCTCCTTTATGTATACAGAGAATAAACGTTTCATACATGTATTATGTTAATTGCAACTTGCCATCAACTAAAGACTGTTTTAATATTTTATGAAATGCTATTTTCTAAGGTTATAGTTGATTTGTACTTTTAATTAAGTTAATACACTGACTATTTTAATAAATAAATAATAATAACAATATAAATATATATTTAAATTCTGCAACTGGCCTGTCGATCGCAAAGAGGTCGTGATATTCCACTACTTCTCGTACCACATATTGTGAACGTGCACGAGCTATTGCACGAACAATCGCACGGAGGTGCAACAGGTCGTGCAATCGGTAGCAGCTGGTCGTGCGAGGGGGCGGAGACCAAAATGTCTTGCGATCATCTGCAATCGTACACGACAGCATGCAACAGGTCGTGCAACAAGTAGCACGACTGCTTGCGACCTCTTGCGATCACTTCGGTCGCAACAAGGTTTTTGTGCATGTTCAAAAACCTTGCTGCGACCGATTTTGGTTGTACGAGTATCTGCGATCGCCTGCGACTGCATACGGCTTACTGCACGATTTTCTGCGATCTCTTGCAATTTTCTTCATTTTCTTGATTGCAAGAAGTCGTAAGGCCAATGTGAATGGCACTTAAAGCAAACATGTTAAAACATAGAGTTGGTACAGGTGATGCTTCCTCAGACGCTGAGGATGAAGCTGTAGCAGCAGCTTATGAAAATAGATTTTGTATTCCACTGGACCTTGAAATGTTAGAAAGTCATATGCCATTTTATCAAGCGGGGCTTGGTGATAGGTTAGAATATGAATTAACGTTTAACGATTATAACAAAGTTATCAAAAGCAGTGATGTTGATGCATATTATGCAATACAAAATATCTGCTTGGAATTTGATATGGTTAGTGAATTAGCCAGACAAATAAGACAAAGCAAATCAATGGTAAGATGTCATTTATGCATGATCGTATCTTGCGACATAGAAAAATAATAGCAAACAAATATGATACCCTTTCGAATATCAACATTAATGTACCAGCACGGAGCATGAAAGGTATTTTAATGCTGTTTGAAGACCCAAACAGAACAGACACGGAATTATTTTACAACCCAAAGATTGAAAATGTTGAAATGACAATAGAGGGCGTACCAAATCAGTTATATAGTCAGGGCATGAAGGCATATCAACATTGGGATGAAATCAACAAATATTTTGCCTTGACATCAAAAAGAAACAAAGACAGACATAGTGGTGAAGGACTTATGCTTTACCAATGTTTCTCTTGAGAGCTATCTAACAAAATCATATGCTTTGTGGCTTGACCTTAGAACATGTGATGACAATTTATTATACGGCAGTGGTAGAAAAATAGAAAACGGCAGTGAAGGCATAACGATACTAATAAATAAAAAAGCAGAAGCAAATCAATCTTTAAATATTTATCTATATATAAAACAAGATGCGCAAATCAATTTTGAAGATGGAAGATACAAAGAAATACGATTTTAGTTTGCACAAATATCCTAAATATCCACACAGTGCCATCATCTGTGGTCAGACAGGCTGCGGTAAAACAGAGTTTGTTCTTGACATACTTGAACAAGAGTATGTTGGAGTTTTTGAACATATAATTATATTGTTTCCAACCATAGAGTGGAACGAGGATTATAAAAATAGACCCTAGATAGGAGATGTAAGACACCCGGGAGATGAACAAATAACAATTGTCAATCCCGTTAGCAACGGTAAAGAAATGCTACAAGAACTGATGCCTTTATTGTTTAAACAATATGCTGGCAAGCCCACACTATATATCATTGATGATTGCTCCGCCACAAAAGAATTAACAAAGAAAAAAGATATGTTATCAGAGTTGGCATTCTCTGGTCGTCACGCCAAACAATCAGTGTGGGTCATTTCACAGAGATATAATTCTGTATTGAAAGATTTGAGGGAGCAAGCAAAATGGTTGTGTATGTTTTACACCAAGGACAGAGATAGTTATGAAAATTGTTTGAGAGAGAATGATGTTATTCAAACGCTGGAGGAGAGAACGAGAATAAGAAAAGCTTTAGCAAAAACTAAATATTCCAAGTTAATTTTGAGGACTAAGCAACCAACTGGTTATTGGGTTGAATAATTTGTTAAATATTGCTGTTAGCAATGCTTTTTTTCTAACAGCATTGCTTTGTTGCTAATAGTAATACTAACAGCAAAGTAGCAATGTTAATAGCAATACTAACATGAAAATATAATGAAAATATCGGGGAATATAGTAATGCTTATAGCATTGCTCATAGTAAATTAGTAATGCTTGCAGCAAATTAACAATGATATTAAAAAAATAGCAATAATAACAATGCTATTAACAATACTAACAATTACTAGTTGCGTGTTAAATATCGCAACTGGTTGTTTTGTATTTTATATTTATTCCAAGATAAAAAATAAAATTATTAATATAAAAATGAATGCGGAAGAACTATTAAAAGATATATCGGTAGGTTTTACGGAACACACAGATGAATCAAAGCAACAAGACACAAAAAGAGAAAGATTATCAGCCATAGTGGCTGGCGGTGGTAGCCGTCAATATTTAGGTAAAGACCTACAACTCACGAATATAGATGGTATGTCCCCGGATGAAATTAAAAAACTTTACTGCAGATATGAAGCACGGCTTGGGGCAAGTATGACCAAGACTTTAGGCAATTATTTTATTAACTTGTATGTTATGGGAGTATCAAAATATTTCAATGTAACCAATCCACCAAAACTGATAGAAGATTTGGAGGAAGACACATTTATTAATCATGCTGTAACAAGTGCTTGTTGTGAGTTGTATTACAGGTGTGGGATGTTCTTAGCACCATTTACAGCAATACTGACAACTCTTAGACATATTGATTTTAATAAAAATAAAAATGTAGATAATATAAATGGAGAACCAAGAGAGTGAAGTTATACCTGTTGATACACAACCTGTTGATACACAATCTGTTAAACAACAAAAAGTAAAAAATCCAAAACGAATAGAGGCTGGGAAAAAAGGAGCAGCGGCAGAAAAGGCAAAGCGTTTGCTTCAGGATGCACAGGATGCAAAGCAAGATGTAAAGGAAGATGTAAAGCAAGATGTAAAGCAAGATGTAAAGCAAGATGAAATAATAAAAATAACAACAGGCGGAGAGGAACCAGAAAAAATCAAAATAAATGTATACAAAAAATTATATTCCACCGTGTGTGGTTTTATTAGGCATTGCTGGGTTGGGTTTGTATATCTGTAACAAAAAATCTGTTGTTACACAACCCTTTGGCTGTTCCTGCACCAAAAGACTCGTTTGATTACTTTTAGTAATTTATTAAAAAAAATAATCATATAAAAAAATAATCATATAAAATAAATGGCAACAAGTATTGACGGAAAACAAATTGTAAATATGATGTATCACGCTGGAGTGGAAACATTTTTAACTATTGGATATTCTGAGATTGGCAGAAAACTACTAAGAAAACCAGCACCTAAAGCGGATTTTAATATGACAGATGTTGGGATGCTGTTTGTGGATATAATGTTAGCAATGGCTACAATGGATATGTGGATTAAGCAAGGTATTATTCCTGCGGATATTATGAAATAATTTAAAAAAATATATATAAAAAAATGGCAAGTGCAGTAGCAATGATGATAGGTGGCGCATTAACAAACGCATTGGCGTTTAGCGGTTCAAATTATTTCTTTTCAAAAATGGGAAGTCATTCAGATGAGGAAAGACAAAGGCATGACAAAGCCGTGGAACAATTGGAAGCAGCACAAGCGGAGTGGAATAAAAAAAGAACAGAGAGATTAGATTTTATTAATGAGCAACTGCAAAAGGAGCATCATGCAGAGCAGACTTTTGATGATGTAGACCAGGCTATGAAGCAGTATTATTATATAACTGGTAAACAGTTGCTTTTGGAACCGGAGCCTAAGTTGAGTGATTTCTATACACCTTCTCCGGATCAACAGAATAGAGAAATTAGGTTTATTGTGGTGGGAATGGCTGCAACTGGATTTGTGGCGTATAAATTGATTTCATAAAAAAAAATAAGAAACTATTTTAAAATAATTACTTTGGAAAGACTGTCATATGCATGATATCTATTTTTTTTTTTGTTCTTACATGGTTTTAATCCAAGTGGTCGAATATAATATGGTGGTTTAGCACTCTTCTCTATTTTATTTTTGAGATGATCAGGCGCCTATACTTCACCGTTGTCTAATAATGTCAATACCATGGATGGACCATATTCAGTATCCAGTGTTTTCGTATCTGTAATGGTGTATATTTTATTTATTTCCAAGTCTGTCCATTTCTTTGTGCTACATTGATTTTGCTCTTCGTGCAGTTGTGATTTCCATTTTTTTTATATAGTTATATAATTAAACTTCAGTAAAAAAAAAAGGAAAATATTTATTACAGCCCAAAAGAATTTTAGAGAGGTTACTCAGCAGTTAAAAAATTGTCAAAAGAGGCTGGTGTCAATGAGAAAAAAGGCATTAGAATTTTTGAAAAAAACAAGCTGTGTGGCAGATTTATTTACCCGCACCAAAGAAAATAGTTAGACCCAGGTTTGATGTTTCCACTACGAATGAAGTGCATCAAGCTGATTTGTTATTTTTACCGCATGATACTTTTGGAGTTGGTTTTGGACGCAAGACAAATAAGTATGCGTTGACTGTTGTTGATATTGCGAGTAGACACAAAGAAGCAGAGCCGCTGACTTCCAAGGATAGCAGAGAAGTTGCCAAAGCATTTGAGAATATATACAGTCGGCATTTGAAATATCCAAAGTTATTACAAATGGATCCAGGCAGAGAATTCATGGGTGCAGTATCGCAGTTGATGGCTTTTACACCCTTTGCTTTTTTAATAATCTGCTCATCTGCTCTCAAAATAGAATATAGCTTGGGTCTTAATCCAATATACTCAACTATAGGAACACCAGCACATTTATCTTTCCTTTTACATAATACTTTTTTGTTTGTATCATCGTGCAGTGGATGGTTTTGCGGATAATCACTCAAGTCATACTCATCTTTCATTTAAGCCATGTCTTTGTACACATCTTCTGTTTTAATGTCTACCAGCAAGCTGTCGGTGTCTGTGTATGATAAATTACAGTTGTCTCCGTATCTTTTCTTTAGAGTATTATAGTACCAGTCATACATCATGTACTTTGATAAATCCAATACTGACATCCCAACATAGATTGGTTTGTTTAATGTTAATTTTGTTTTGTTTACATGTATTGCTGACAATTCATCTGAGAACTTTATACGTCTGTTAAAGTTGGGTTTGGCTAGTATTTTTCTTATTTTTTCATATTCAGAACCGTCAGTTCTGACTAGTTTTATATCAGTCCGCTTGCGTAGATTTTCCATTGTTTTGCCAAACACAGAGTTGTTCATAAGTTTATAAAAATCTTTTTCAAAGGTTGATTTAGCTTTTTTCCTAAGTTCTGTGTTTAGATTTATGTATGATGCCATCCATGGTTTTTCATTAAATGCTAATACTCTGTGTATTTTCTTTAGTTTCATGCACAAAGATAAATACAGTTGCAGGTTTTTGTGATGTATCACATATTTTCCTTTGTCCATAAGATTGGGGACTAGTTGTTCTACATTTATCATGCTATTATTTTCCAACAGATATGTCTGGTATTCAGACAACCATTCTTTTTTACCATGCTAATCTTTCCGGTGCAAGTGGATAGTCATTGTGAGATTCATGGAGTTCTTTGGGATATTCTAGATCTACTTCTAGGATATATCCTTTTCCTTTCTCTGGCTCTTGCAAGGTTTCTAATTCAACCCACTTAAAGCCAGAATATGGAAGTGGCTGACTCATTGCCCACCCATAAAGATTATTTGCATCAAAATACATTAAGAAGTTGTTTTCCTCGTTAGGGTTATAATCAGCTACATGTGGATTGTTTGCTTTGGCATATCGTTTTGATACCATACTTATTTCTCCGCGCATGCCTTTTTCTGTAAATAAGTGCATGTCAATGTCTGTAAACAGTTCTAAATCTATTGTTGAATGTTTAAGTAAAGCATCCCAAGATAATCCAGGTGCTGTATAGTAATGTAAAGCATCACGTTTGTATGCATTCATACATGTTTTTCTAAAAGTTTGAAACACATCTGCTAACATATTTACATCAGATTTTAGATATAAATCATGATAGTCTCCAAGAGTTTTACAGTTAAACTCTTTCCATATTTTTTGAGCATGTTCGTAATCTTTGAGACTTATACTTTCATCTCTAAGACTACTGTATAACTTTTCTATAGGTGGTAATTGCGTTTCCTTAAATCGTTCCATACGGTCCATATATTCGTATGGATAAACACCTTTTCGCAAAAGTAAATTTGTTTGTTCCCCAAACTGTTTTTTAGTAATTTTGAAATCAGATTTGTCTGTTGCATCAACCAATTTTTCCAGAGACGACGCCATAAACTGAAAGCTATCCAAAAATCTAAGTTGTCCAACGCTAAATGATATATATTTTTCAGCGTTGTTTGCGATGCATGTAATATTACTTGACATTGTATGTATTTTTTGCATAATGAGATGATATCCTTTGAGGTTATGAAATATAACAGGGATAGTTGTTTTGTTTGGTTTTATTTTCAGTTTCAGGTTACAGTTTTTATGTGCTGCACCTCTGTATTCTCCTGTAAAATGACAGTGGTCTCTTACTTTACAGTTTTTACCTTTTCCTATTTTATCATTACATATCCAACATTGTGTTGCTTTTTCATAATCTTCCTCATTTTGCTGCGTCATGATTAATAGTTTTGGGTGAGCAAATATATTATTAATGTTGCTCTTCTCACATTCTAGGTGTTTTAAAAACACTTCAACAACATCTTCACCTCTGTAAATAACAGGTTCTTCATCTTTGCCATCATTGCCATCATATCTAACAACTTGGTATCCAAATCCACAAGCTTCATGTACATGTGTGATTTCAGACTTATTTCCAAATTTAATTAATTTTGGTTTTATTATACTCTCAAAATCAGCATATATTGCAAAAGGCACATGCATCTGATTTTGATGATTTTTAAATTTTATGTGATTTTTACCTTCTTGCGGCATTTCTATTCTGCAAGAATTTTTGTTGATACCATCACAGTCTTCTTTGTGTTTGGTAAGCAGTCCTTTTCCAGAAAAGCCGTGAAGGCAACGATCGCAGAAGTAAGTTTGACCTTTATGTTTGTTTTGGTCACAGAGTAGTCTATTCAGATTTTTAATCCAGCAATAGTGATATTTTGTTGTTAAGTTTTTTGGTTCATCAGGGTTATAGTTGTCATCTATAATTCCTTCTTCATTATTTGGATCAAATTCTTTCTCTGAATCTTTTTCAACATCAATGTCTTCAGATATTAAGAGCAGATTAATTCGCTCAATATTTTTTGGCTGTTCTGATATTTTATATGGAAAAACAGTTACCTTTTTATTTTTTCCTGTTATGATATATCCATAAACGTTGATAGCAAGGTTGTTTTGTTTTTCTACTTTAGATATTTGAGAAATTGGAGTGGGAGAGTCAATGCCATCATTTTTCAAGAACGATATATCAGGATACTTGGAAACTCTGTCATAATTCTTTTTAGCAGGATTAATAGCAGAATTTATTGCATGAAACAAACATTTATTATCATTGTTTTTTACGTTTATTATTGCTTTTTTGCTGCTTAGTGCCGTTGGTAAAAGAATATATTAAGAACCTTTTAATGGTTCATATTTTGCAATATTTAAGTAAAACTTAACACAGTGGTCAATCTCTAACCCTGATGCTGTGTTTGTAAATCTTTCAAGGCTCTCTTGTATATAATCAAATGATTTGTCATAAAACTCATTTACTTTTTCAGTGCTTAAAATTGCAGTTTGTTCACTGCGTAATACTGCAGTAATGTTTTTCTTGGTAGCACCATCGTGTTTTAATAGATCTACAGTTAAACCAAATTGAAACTTTAATCCCTTCATTTCTGCCATCTCTTTGATAATTTGTTTTCTGGTAATGGATCTTAAATCTCGCGATAGGGTTTGAGGGTCTTTGTATCCCTCGTATGCTTTAAAATAACCGCATATTGGATTGTCAACTAGTTTTAATTTTAAAATACTTTTTTTAGATTTTTTATCATTAAACTCTTTCAGTTGATTTATAACATTTTCTTGTAATTTAGCATATTTCTGCTTTTGTTCATTTATTAAATTTTCTTGTATTTATCATATTTCTGCTTTTTCGTTTACGTTGTTTTTTAGCACGTCGTCTCTTAAGTAAATTTTCTAATGTTTGTGAATTAACTTCTTCACGGGGTTTCGATTCGGCTGGTTGGATAGCTTTAAGACTATGTTCTAGTGCCTCTTTGCTTATTATTTCTGTATTAAACAGACGTATCAAATTTCTTATAGTCTCTTCGTTGTTTACGTTATTCGTTTTTTTCTTTGTTATGTATTAGACATAAGATTTCTTAAATATAAAATAATTATATATAAAAATGGAAAGTAATGTAAAAGTTTGCCAATTCCTAAAAGTTGGATTAAGTGAGCCATGTAAAATCAAGCCAACCAAGGATTCTAATTATTGTTGTTTGCATAAATGTAGATTAAAAACAAGTCGTGTTTCACCTAGTCTAACTTGTCATAAAGGAACTTATGCAAAATATGGGTTATGTGTTAATTGCGGGGCTAATTTGTTAAAAGTGAGTATTGAATACTGGAAATTAAAGTCGTACAACGCTGAGTGTCGGCGATTTAGACGTATTGAGGTTTAAAACATATTTTGTTAATTTCGTGTTTATTCGTTGATATGCGTGTAATTTTGATAACAAATCAACGATTTTGTTTTGTATTAATTTTTTTTTTATAATTATAAAGATTACAAAAAACGCAGAATCAGACTATTTTTGTTGATTTTGGGTGTAATTTTGATAACTTTTAAAAAATCTCAAAATATAGCTCTAACCCAGCTTATTTCAGCACCTTGTGGTAAGGGTTTTTACATATATGTATTTTGGGGGTTTCTGGATCAAACTCGAGCAAAGCGAGAGCTTTGAGCCAGAACCACCAAAATACATATATATATATTTGTTTGGGTAATGATAATTATGCAAGATTGTTATGTTTATCAACCGACATGTTAAACGTATGTATAATTACAGCCTAAGCCATCCAGGGTTGGATATAAGCCATCCAGGGTTGGATATAAGCCATCCATGTGTGGATGTAAGCCTTCGGGAGTGGAGCTAAGCTTCCACGTATAACGTTAAGAGCGGTGGAGACGGTCCCCGTACCTGCGCAGCATGCCCAGGTTTTAGTAGCGACAACCCCCGGGACACGAGGTGGGCCCGTTATCAGTCCTCACTGGAGGAACATCGTCCTCAACCTCAGTGGAGATTAATCATCATACATATCGCGTCATCAACCCTTATATAAGTCATTTGATGACAATCATCCATTGGATTCGCGCATCATCATCTTCATGAGCTCTCGCGCATCACAGTTATCGCGCTAGATCATAGAGCAACATTGTTATAACTTTAACAACACTTTAGTGTCGTATATAATCAGTCGACACATTCAGTATTTGTTACAATACTAAGAACGTCTTAAACGTTCATGAGAACATTCTTTTCATATTTCATCTGTGTATTCGCTTGTTTATTTAGATAATTGTATATATATTTATCATATTTTAAAAGTTGCATTATACTTATGTAAATGCATTCACCATCATCGATTCTTTCCTGAGTTAGCCCTAACCACTAGGGTCATCTTGCGACAGTTGTAAACTTATATGTCACGTTTGTAAACTTATGTGCGTATTTATCATTGTGTTAAAAAGCATACTGATCATTTTACTTACAAACATGTTAAAATTGTGTACAATTGATTTTATGAATATTGAGTTCTGCTCAACCCGGGGCTAGAGAGCGTGAGCGGTAGCTAGCGTATTTCACTACCGCTCATGAACAGTCTCAATCAAACCGAGACTGCAATATTTTGTATGTGTCGTGCTCGGCCGTTTCCAAAGGTCCATTATCATACTTTTTTTGGTGAAGAATACAAATACACTGGTAATACTGACCGTCAGTAAAATGTTTTCATTTACTGGGACCGCGTGTCTTATGATCTTTCTTGTCGTGCCCTTAATGGTTTATTCTCTTACTGCTCTGGCTTCTGCAAATTCATTGAGTACCTTCATTGTGGCTTTCTAGGCTATTGTTTTTTTGTATTATATTTACACGAGCATATTTGTGTTTTACTTATATTGCCTATTGATGCTGCCTTGTTGGTTAGAGATTAGATCATGGCGGGGATTTCTTTATTTACACTGTCCTGTTTTAATGGGATGACAGTAGGGTAAGTGTGAGGTTTGGTGCACCCTAGAACCGGTTTAACCCCCAGTGGCCTACTTTGCCACTGACCGTTCCAAGGCGGTAGCCCTATTGTCAACCCTTTAGTGTTTGTGATGTCGTTTGCATTTATTATTGCTTTTGCCTTCTTGTTTGTCTGTTTTCGTGTTTGTTTCTGTGTTTATTTGGTTTACTGTCCTCCTTGTATGCTACTTTTCCTGTATGATCTTTTTATATTTCTTTTTATAGTTGGGGTTAAAACTTGTCTTCACTCAACAACGGGCATCTATGTCATTCTATATTTAAAGTCTGTGGTAGGCAAACTAAGTTAAAGTAGTCAGCAATGGAATTGCAACTATTAATAACTATTAACTTTATTGTTTTTCTTTTCACATTATTTAAATGTGTGTCTCAATGAGTTTACAGAACTCCGGATATGACAACATGATCCTCATATTATCATATTTGAATAAAAATGCATGAATCTTTTTCCTATTTCAGATATCAATTTAATATTGCTTTATCTGTGTAATGCAATTCTAAGATGGTGACTAGTAAGCCAAGTTAGGCTGGGTATAATCCAATTTTGCTCAATCTTGCCTACATGCTTTATATATGTACATTTTATGTTACTTATATGTCCTATATATGTAATAGTTTGTAAATTATGTATTTGTCAATGAACATGCTGAAATAAATAAATATATATTTACAATATACAAGTATAACCACCATTTGAAAGAGCTTAAAATCGATGGGGATTACATTCTACAAGAAACACGGAAGACGGTTTATAAAGGTATTTACTGGTATTAACATTAATACACAGATCCGAAAGTTTAATCCAGGAATTTAACTCGGGTGAGGGTTCAACTTTATATACCAAATGTGTGTGCAAGCAAAAGCAAAAAGAAAGGTTATAAAACATTTCTCACGGATTCACCACTTTACCCCATGAAAGAGATCAATGAATATATTGTTTTATTCTCAACCTTAGTTTTGTTAATATAATGGGAGATTCTCTTTCAAACAGCAGTGTGTGTGTGGGATGTGGTGGGAGGCGTGGGAGTGCGGGTATACAGTTAGATAAACATATTAAATATGCATTAGAACAACTACGTTTTGTACTTTCCTAAATGTTTTAAAAATTCAATAAATATAGATATAAAAATCGAACAGAAAAAGTAGCATTCACATGAATCAAGGATGACAGTCAACCACAAACACATACAGAAACAAAGAACAATTTTAAAAATGAATAACAGGCCAAATAAGACATAACAAACGCAAAGGGGGTGACAATAGGGCTACCGCCTTGGAACGGTCAGTGGCAAAAAAGGCCGAGGGGGGTTTAAACCAGGTTCTAGGGTGAACCAAACCTCACACTTATCCTACTGTTATCCCAATAAAACGGGACACTGTAAAAAGGGAAATCCCCGCTATGAACTATTTTCTAACCAACAAGGCAACATCAATAGGCAATATAAGTAAAATACAAATATGCTCGTGTAAATATAAATAAAACAAAAAAACAATAGCCTAGAAAAGCACACAGAAGGTACTCAATGGCTTGGCAGAAGGCATAGCAACAAGAGAACAAACCCATTGAGGACACGACAAGTCAAGATTGAAGACAAACATCAAACGTCACCGTCCTTTTGGGCTTTATGTAACGTGAACATATGGTTCACAGCCTGTCCGGTCATCGCACGATTGAAGAGGAAAGCTTAGTGGCGACTGTAAATGGGTCCACCGCCAAGCATGCAGTGCGTTGCAAAATGATATAACTTCTTTTGATAAAACTTTTAACAAGTTTGTAAATCACGTCACCATAGAAGTCAGGTTGTGATAGTCCTAGCTGTTTAGTAATGAAAATATTACGAATATTTATGTCCTCAAATCGAGTACAAGCTCTAGAAAAACGAATACGTTGAAACACATAGACCCCATAAGAAGTTGCTCGGGGGAAATGCCCATCTAAATGGGGATAATTAACAATATCAAAATTAAAATCACCTCTCCTGTCATAGATTTTGGTAATCATTTAACCATTTTGAATAGAGAGATTTAAATCGAGAAAAGCAGCGTTAATATCAGAAATATTAACTTTGTTAAGTTGAAGTTTTTTAGGATATATAGTATTAACCATAGTAGAAAAGAAGGGGTTGTCAATGTACCGAGAGGTGTCGTTAAAGGCTTCAATAAAATCTGCCTCGGTATCTGGTGAAAGGCGCAACATGAAATCTCTTTCATAGCAATATAAAAACAAATATGCGACAAGGGGTGTACAGTTCGTATCCATAGGGATACCAACAATTTGTCTGTAAGCGGTAGTTCCATACCTGAGGAAAATATTATCCAATAGAAAAATAAGTGATTCACAAACTTTATGGCAAATCCACATAGTGTAATTGTCCAAAAGACACACCTAGACTTTATTTTTATTCGGATATATATCTATGTGTTTTATGTGGACTTTGTTTGTTCAGTTCACTTGAACGTCATCTGAAGTGCACATGAAAAGCGCGATTTCATTGGTTGAATTTAGTTGATCTTCACATGAATATTGATTAGATGAAGGTCGATCTGCGTGACCTACAAGGGAGTGTTGTCAGATCCTATAGAGGAAAGTATCAAAGCGTAATTAGAATATGATTTAAATGAGATTGATATATTCCATACGTAACCGGTTGTAAAATTCACCTTATTCCTAGGCTCGAGTAGTATTGTCATTTTACAGGCCTACAAAAACACACACACGAATAAACACAAGTTAATAAAGTGTGTTCAAACAAACCTAATGCACCTTAATCTGATATCAACTAATGACGTTTTCTTCGGATTTTATATTTAATTAATGGATAAGGTTTAGGGGTTATCACCGCTGAATATGGGTACAACTGATTGGTTTCGAGTGTGATTAAAATGTGGTATTAACTCAAATTATGTCAATTATGATTTGGTGAAATACTTAACATATACTCAGCAACATCGGTGTACTGGCTTAAATGTTGGTTCACTTAATTAGACTGTGGTCCTAGAATGCTGCATTGGCTGTTCGACTTTTTTTATCAACTTTGGAAAGGCTCTACATAGCTAAATTGAAATGCAAGTAGGATAAGAGTGGGTTTTGGTGCAACTTTTATGAATACTGAGTTCTGCTTAATTTTCGATTCGGTGGTTCCACTACTCCGGCCGATAAAAGGCTCTGGGTATTGTTTAACCACTCATATGATATGTTGTCTGCTTTTTAATTTAGTATGTTGGCTGTTACTTGTGATATGCAGGCTTCATAACCGCTGCTCCCAACTAAATTCCATTGTGTTTATTTCGCTCTTCGAGACATAGTATAGTATTTTGTTAGATACGGGGACCATTCGCCGCTGGACATGGGGGAGGAAAATCTCTATGTCCACCGCCATATGCATGCCATCTTCGGGATGGTTTAAATTATGTACTATTGATTTTATGAATCTTGAGTTCTGCTCAACCCGGGGCTAGAGGGCGTGAACGGTAGCAAGCATATTTCACTGTCGTTCATGAACAGTCTCAATCAAACCGAGACCAATGATTTGTATTTATCGTGTTCGGCCGGTTCCAAAGGTCCACTGTCATAATGAGTCTCTTGTTTCAGAACCAGCAGCTTCTTTTGCCATTGACCGCTCCAAAGCGGTACCTTTGTTTTTAACCTTTTATGAGGGCTGGCGTAGCGCAGTCGGTAGCGCGGCGAAATTTTAACCGGAGGCCCCGGGTTCAATCCTCCGTGGTGCCACTGATTTCCGTCGGTGTGTTTTTGGTCAAGACACTTTTCCATAATCTCGTCCGTCGGATGGGGATGTAAACCGGGCGGTCCCGCGTATCGGTCTATCCTCCGAGCACGTTAAAGAACCATAGGAATCTATTCGATAATAAGAGTAGGGCAGGTTCCCGGATTCCTATATATCCTTCCCCTCTCTCTGGGGCGGCTCTGAATAACCTGTACTGTGTTGATGAGCCGTTAAACAACATTCAATTCAATTAACTTTTATGTCTGTGGTGTCGCTTACTATGTTCTATTTAACCTTGTAATCGTTTCTTTTCAGTGCGTTCATTTCATTGATTATATTCTGTGAATTCTACATTTTCTGTTCAATTTTTGTACACATTTTGCAAAATATGATTTATGCTATAACTTACAAAATAGAGAGGACAATAAACAATATTATGGTAAATCATTTTTAGAACAGTATTTACTTATAGTCAACGCAATATTACAAGATATAATTTCCTAAAATCGTCTATACATAGAAGTTTAATTTTCAAAGCTCTACATGCTGTGAAAAAAGAAATAGAAGGTTTATGGCCGTTTCCAAAGGTCCATTATCATACTCTTCTTTTATGAATCAGGTTTATTTTTTACTGGTCCTTTCGTTTCAACAAGTCCAATATACAGGTAGCTTTGAAGTAGAATGCTAGGGGTATTGAAAGCTTGCCTTACATTACCTCTTGTGAAATACTTAATAAAACCGGTTCTGCTACTTTATTCTCTTGGTTGTGTTTGGTGCTTCCACAGGATCTCCATTACCAGTATTTATTATATTCCTCCGTGAAGCAAAGACTTTGAGAATATAAGTGACGACGTGAAGGACGTTTATTGTTTTCAAAGCATAAGTCCGAAACCGATCTATGTATTGATGTTTTGGTCCCCTTGGATAGATGGATCTTTATAGTATCACTATTTTGTGCATTTCACGTACACACAATTTTCGTATGTAGAATATTCTTGAATTGAATACCTTTTTAAGAGTGTGGCTTGGTTGTAAAACTAATCTTCCTTTAGGTCTATTATTTATATAAATGTTATGGAGTTTGAAAGGAAAATAACATGAGTTTTGTAAGAGTTACTCTGAAACCGTTTATTGAGTCTTTATACAACATGTTCAATGTATAAATGATGTCATTTATTATGCAAAACAATCTGTATAATTGTATACAATGATTTGTTTAGTTTAGTAACACAAACACAGCTTTTTAGGAAATGCATGGAATATCAACTACATATTGACCGTATTGTTGTGTAGTATTTATAAACCCAAATTGTTTATATGTATATGTCCATGCTAATCTATGCTTTATGCTTATATGTTTATGTCCATGCTCATCTATGCTTTATGCTTATATGTATATGTCCATGCTCATCTATGCTTTATGCTTATATGTATGCTCATCTATGCTTTATGCTTATATGTATATGTACATGCTCATCTATGATTTATGTTTATATGTATATGTACATGCTCATCTATGCTTTATGCTTATATCGCCTATTAATGCTGCCTTGTATATAAGAAAACTTTAAGCTGCCGGAGATTTTTTTATTGACCCTGTCCCGTTTTATTGGGATGAAATAGGATAAAATTGAATATAAAAATCAAATAGGAAAGATAACGGTTTGGTTCACCCTAGAACTTGGTTAAACCACGTGTAGCATCCTTTCCACTGACTGTAGTTTTAACAGAACGCAGTGAACCAAAAACACGAATTTCAACAAAAAACTAGTCCAATGTTTAATAAAAAGCAAGGCATGTGACATCACGAAAACAAACAGGTTGTCAATAGGGATACCTATGGTTGTCAATAAGGATACCTATTGACAACCTGTTTGTTTTCGTGATGTCACATGCCTTGCTTTTTATTAAACATTGGAATAGTGTTTTGTTGAAATTCGTGTTTTTGGTTCACTGCGTTCTGTGAAAACTACATTTCCTGTTCGACTTGTATACCTACTTTTACATATAAAGTTAATTTGTGCTTAGATAAAAACAAGCATTTGATGACGTTCTCATCTCTGCCTCTATAGAATACAATATTACGCTTACCGTTTATGATAGCCAAAGCCAAACATTCAAATGCATGATATATGTTTGTTAGATAATGCATACCAGTGAAATAATGCATTTTCTGATTGAAATACAACTCATTGCATACATGTTTGACGCATAAGCTATTACACAGTAGGATACAGACACAATTAGAACAACAAGCTTTTTATAGTTGGTTTAATTTTATAGTTACTCCAAACCAACACAATTTATATTCTTTTATAGTTTCGGGCTGAACAATTATTCAGGGAAATCACATTAGTTATCGTAAGATGCATGCTATATAGTATTACACGTTTTCTATAATACTAAATCATTCGCTACATATATATTGAGGTATATATACTACTGCCAAATAGACTCAAAACATCTCGACCACCCTCAGATCTAAGTATAATCATAACACTTTATAACGACTCTAAGTACTTCGAGTACTTTGTTTTCTTAAAGGATTTAAGAACTGCATCGTATACTGTCAAAACACAGTTTGCCGGCTTTGTATACACACTTATTTATCGTTTTGTTTAATGTTATCATGAAACCATTTTGGACGATAAGAAAAATAAATAAAAGCGCGATATTCAGAAAGCTTAATGTCTCTTTGGCCAATTAGTGATGAACATGTGTCCTAAGTATCGTTAATGGGCACTTTAAAACAGATTTCTGCAAAGTAAACCTCCGCGTTCCGGAGAACGTCGGTGACCTGGATGGTATCACGACACAGTGCAGTGAGAAGCATGTAATTGGAAATTAAATCAATTTTGAAAGCTGAAAGATAACACCTTGGCTTTGACACACACATACACATTTATAGTTGCGGGAAAGATAGCTTAAAACACTAACTTTTTGCATATGTTCAAAACTAAAACATTTGAGAAATATACACCAAACATTTGAAAAATATATTCCAAACGAATATGCTACATAAACATTTATATATTAAAGGAGTATGAAAAGCGAAATTTAAAAAAGGGCGGAACATGATACATTCAAAACCATTGCCGTCGCGGTTTGATAGAGACGGTAATTAATATGTTTGCTACCGTTCATGCCATCTAGTCTCGGGCTGAGCAGGACTCAATATTTAAAATGTCAATAGTACCAACATTTGAGCCATCAATGATATGCATATGACAGTGAACATGGAACCTTCGGTGTGATATTGTCATACCATTCCATGGCCAGCGGCGCATGGTCCCAGTTTCTAATGAAATGTTTTGCCGCAAATCAGCGTATTTTTATTTACACGGAAATTTGAATACCTCAGCATCATTACAGGTATCATGATTTGGAACCTTTTACATATTTTTTCTAAAAAACTACAAAAAAACTGATGAGCCACTTTAACTGTCTGAACGTTTGTTTTATGGCGAATCGTTAAATAAAACTGTATCTCGATACATTAAAACTGTATTTGCTCGCAAACTGAATTTATATTCACCTCAGAAGATTTTAAAAACTGGATTTAATTTAAAAAATGCCACCCCTTTCAAGCATTTCAACAAAAGAACCTGCGCTAAAAGATTAACTGATCGTTCAGCTGGTCCCCAACAAATTAATGTTGATCTTCTGATCGCTACACATTTGATAAACATTTAGTTGTATGATAAAGACATGTGATCCTAGAATAAATACAAAACAAAACATTAGAAAACTTAGTGTCCCATTTCGCAATCGGATTACGTCGTGTAAAGGGCATTCGCAACTTGAGTCGATACATTTAAACGTCTTATAGAACGACATGCCGATCGTAAATCATTGTATGAAAACTTCCGCGTACCACAAAACATAGGTGAAACACACAGCTGGTATCAGGACAACACGTCGTTGGAGGCCTGTAATTACAAATGTAATCGATATAGAAAGACAAATTAAAACAGAAAGAGATTACAATATATTTGTGAGATATATGTCTATTCATTTTCTTAATCTTTGAAAAAGATACTTAAGTTTACAACTGCCATGAAAAATGTCCCAATGCCAGAAATATTTTACATGTATCAAATAATAACATATAGAACAAAATTGGAATGCACAGGCAAACAAAATCTCGTTTAAGATCAGTTTGATAACAGATTTTTATTTTAAAGAACGATCTGAATACTCGTATATGACTGATATTTATTTGTTTTAACGGACACGCAATCATTGATATTTGAATTAATTTATAATAAAAAGTGTTCTTTACTGAAGAATCGGGTCCCATAAATGCGGTGGATAGTGAACCGCCAGACAACTATGTATAAAACGTGACTTTTGACTGAGAAACTTATCAAGTTTCACAGTACTTTGTTATCGCAAATGATGTACACATTTCTTGGTCATCATATTTATATTAGCATACTATTATACAATATTTATGGCAAATAAATAACGGCGATCAGCAATAATGATAAGAAAAACAGGTTAACTTAATTATTTGCTGATTTTCCTTACTTGCGGCTATTGGATAGATTCCAAAGTATGTGTACTATATTGTGTGTGATAGTCTTTCAATAAGTTATTAGCTGTTAGGTAAGATTTAGGAGTGGCTCTGGCACATTTTAATAATCCAGCAAAGTAAACCAATAGCGTGTAGTGTCATTCGTCAGTAAGTAGATGTAATCAAGCAATATAGCAACCCAAAATAAATTTATATATATATAAGTCTGAGACCGAATGTAACAATGCCCTGATATCGTTGTCAATAACAAAATTAAATACAGTATTATTGTCTTTATCACATAACTTTCGGTGAGAGTGTCATAAAGCCATGGTATATTTATAATATTACTCTAGTAATAACATATATGCAAATGAAGGCCGAAACTTTGTTCGGCATTTTTCGTTAAGCTCGGTATGCATCGGAATTGCTCGTCGATTTCCGTAACCGTTCAAATAACCGGATTACGAAAATCGATGAGGTTATTCCTTTTTTTCTGTGTCGTGTGGAGAAGACCGAGTCAACATACGACGTATAATACAACGTTCCATATAGGCAGTTATAATAATAATTGGTCCATATTTACATCGCTATTGCATTCGCTACGATGAATCTTATTTGACACGCTGCATTTAATTTTCCAATGAATACCATTACCTTCGGAATACCTCATGATATGCCCTTTAACGGTTTTCATTGGATGATAGGCGGAGAGATTAACTAAATAGAATATTGCGCATGAGGGGTGTGTCTAACATGTTGCCGATCGTAAAGGCTGTTACAGTTTACTCCATAAAAATCACCGTATACTAAACTAGTTTTTCGAAATAAATAGTAAATCTGGCGTATATAGAGAAGAAATCAACGCCATTTTAAAGGTAAATATGTATGTAAATATAAGGAATGAAATGCGCTCTTTTGGTTTTCATTGGGGTATGAAAAACATTTGGATGGTTTAAAGTACGCGTGGAGTCCTTCGGACTTTTTGTTAGAGTTATGTAATAAATAGAGAATAATAAATAGATATTTTCATATCACACCCTATATCAGGCCTGAGACGCCATATCAGCCCGAGAGCTTTAGCGTTGTCGAAATGTCAACTTCAGATCACTCAGTACGCCGTTTTCCAGGGAGAAAAAAAACAACGTGTTTTTTTTAATAGATCTAATCTATTCTGATGTGCTCATGTCTGTCGCGTAAGTGGTACACAGCATTTATTTTTGTCCGAAACCTTATTGAAAATGAATTATATTACATTTAAAATTGTCTAATCAAGGTGAAATGTCATAAGTGGTTATTTCATCCAGGGATAATGATTCTATGGACAATGATAAATGGACAATTCTATGGACATATTTATTTAACATAAAAAACAAAACATCTTCGAGTAAAATTGTACTAAACGTTTCGAATATAAAGGCCACTATTTCTGCCAATAAATATTGTTTCTGATATTATGTTCTCATCAATAGTATTAAATTACTGTCATATATCATATCATTGACATTGTTCATGCCTATAATATGCATTTGGATGAACATTTCAATTAACCATACCCCATCCATTTTGGATTTTCTTTTCAAAGATGGTTGACCAATAGTCCTTAATTACGTATACGTTGTAAACATATACCAACTGCCATTAGTCGTAATGTTTTCAGGGACGTTTTTACGGTGTTTAAGATTAATTACCAATGAGTGTGATCATATTGTAACACTCTGTCTGTAATACGTTTACAGTTCGTATTCGCTTCATTCGTGGAAAGAAACAACCTATTTAAAAAAAAATGTTATTTATACCTGTGAATATTCGCAAATTTAACAGTTTCAGATTATAATACTACCTTAAGCTATTAAATAATATAACGTTCTCTAAAATTGTACACACACATACAACTAGGATACCGTCATGATATTAGGTATGTGAAGACATAACACAAACACACAGCAACGAAATATCGACGCTTCTGATCAAACTCGTCTCGGTAGTTGAGAAGGTTATCACAAACTGCTTGAAAGCGATTATATCGTTAAACCAAAAATAAATAAAAAGTCTCAAGCGAAATGTGCATGTATATACGAAATATACACATACTTTAACATCCAATATCAACATTAAAGCTACAGACCCTGTATTTAAATAGCTTTCTTCTTTGTAGGCATGTCTTTCTTTGTATTTTCATGTTCACCAGCCCATGACGAAATCGGGTATTTAAACGATTACATTTAACGCAAAACATTTTACTTTATAGACATAGAGCAGTGCACAATATGATTTACATGAAGTAAATGTTTGCCTTTTTTGTGATTATTGGTGCAATAATATACGTAAAACAAATAATAATATGCAAAGATATATTGCTTAATTCTCTTTTTATAATAAATATTAATGACTGAACAAATGCAAGTTATGCAGAAAAACTAGCGGGACGCCGTGAGTTTTTAAAAAACAAAGATTGCCGTGTGCCTAAGGATTTCCTAAGGTAAGGATAGCTTTTTACTATTTCCCAGCGTTAGTTAAAAAGAATGGAATGCTTGTTTATTTAGTTCTAACATACTCCATGACAAATTAGCTAAGGTATATCAATTGAGGACGAGTAAAGTTTTTTCATTAAAAGGTATTGTTATTTTGAAATTATCTAGGGTATAGCAGTGTAGAATAATTTGAATTTTACTTTTATGAAGGAAAAAACAACACATTAACAAGTTAACACACGACTAAAATGTTGATAATTCATTGTTTACAGAACAAAAATAAACCAAAACTCAACTATCGAAATACTTGCTTTTATGTTTTAAAGGTTTCTATGTTGGCTTCATACAAAAGCTGTAGTGGGAGGGCTTCATCATTTGATACAAAATTGAATTCTCAAGCTGTTGTATGTCTAACAGTATTTAAAGTTACCTATGCAAATTATCTATCCCTCTCCCCCACCACCCTACACACAACTAAATACAATAGGCCCGAAATAGGTCATTAACATATGATGTCGTCAAATAGCTGAGATGAATATTATACAGCAAAGGCTCTAATCAGATCTACACCAGACACGAGACAGCCTAAAACAGCCTAAAACATTTGCCTTTAATTGATTGAATATGGTATAAGAAAGATCGTTCATTTCTATTATTTCACCATACCATTTGATTTTTAGTACGGATTGTGACATCTTCTCTTGCAATTATGACAGTAGTTTTCCAATAAATGACGGTAACAACCAAATGCTTATTTTATCAACCATGTAGTACATGACATGGTGGCTGATTTCTGCCATTTGTCGTCTTTTTTGTCTTTTCGTTATTTCGCCGCGAAAAAGACGACAGAACGAAAAGACAACAGGGCGAAAAGACTACAAATGCTGCGCGAAAATACGACAGAACGGAAAGACGATAGAACAAAAATACGACATTTCAAGTGCGAAAAGACGACAGAACGCCAAGGGAAAAGACGAAAAGACGACTCTTCAGCCGCGAAAATTCGCCATTTGATATTTCGTGTGGCCTTCTGTCGTCTTTTCGCGATGCATTTGTCGTTTTTTCGTTCTGTCCTTCTGTCGTCGTTTCGTTCTGTCGTTTCGTTCTGTCGTCCTGTCGTTCCGCGTCTTTTCGCCTTCCGGTTGACAAGCGCATTTAATAAAACAGGGATCACACAATACACTTGTTTCCCATGAAAATGGCCGCAGTGCCGACGTGCGCATGTCAACCGCAAGGCGAAAAGACGACAGAACGACAAGACGACAGGACGACAGAACAAGACGACAAGACGACAGAACGAAAATACGCCAAATGCATCGCGAAAAGATGACAGAACAACAAGACGACAGAACGACAGAACGAAAGACGACAGAAGGCTACACGAAATAACGAAAAGACGACATTATCAAATTAGGTCTTTTCGCGGCTGAAATGTCGTCTTCTCGTTTTTTCGCGTGGCGTTATGTCGTCTTTTCGCCCATGAAATGTCGTCTTTTCGTTCTGTCGTTCTGTCGTCTTTTTGTTCCGTCGTCTTTTCGCGCTGCATTGGGCGTATTTTCGTCCTGTCGTCATTTCCTTCTGTCGTCTTTTCGCGGCGAAAAACGAAAAGACGACACGTCAGAAATCAGCCACCATAACATGACAATACTTTAACACAATTAATATAAAGGTGATATCCGAAAACTATATAAATATATGGCAGAAATTGTGCCCTTTAAGGAATGATGCAATTTTACTCAAGTTTTGTTTTTGTATTTTATGCGAAATGAATAACCCGTTTATCAAGCGAGAGAAGACGAAACATCATTTCTAAAAAAACAAACTCATTTTATAACATCATCCAAATTTCGAAGTACACCATTGTTAATAAATACGACATTTTTTATATGGCATATGCCTTCAATACACCCATAATACACATGAAAAGTGTGCATTCACATTGTAAATTGAAACATGTGGTATGGTGAAACATTCGGATGAACAGTTCGTTTGATCAGATTTTAATATTGTTATTTGGTTTGGACTATTTTTATTCAAATATAGACATGTATAGTGATCAATTGGTTTTGTTTCTATGCAAAGAAGTCAGTTGGGTATAACTCATCCACAAATATAGTTGCCGATTATAATATTTCCACAGAGAACGTCCGTCAATGTCACCATACTGTGCATTGGGATTATATTGAAACCACATGTCACTGAAAGAATATCTTCCAATTGTGTCCAAACGAGAAAATAACAAGTTTCCTACACAAGTATTCATGTGTCCCCATCGAACACATTGATCCAATTTCGCTTCATGCTTTTATTGCATAGTTTGGCATAGTCTGAGAGAAACAGTGCGTGAAATGAGCATACTCTGACATGATCTACTTCACAAGATAAAACTGATACAAGAAATAAGAGGTCAAGCACATCACCAAGAATTGCACAATTTTAAAAAAAGCAATTCTAGAAATTGCACAAGTCTGTTTTCATCTTTGTTTAGGCCGGTGTGAGCGGAACATTACAATAACGAGTTGCTATTATAACTGTAAGTTAAGGTTGAGGACAATTCGTTAAATTAACAAACTGCTTAATAATGTTATTTTCACTGAAAATTCATGTATACTTTTAATAAAATTATCTTAAAATTATATTAGTTCCTCAAAATATGTGACCTTAAAATACTTCAAGAACTGTAGAACACTTTAAATAATATAGTAAACAATATACAGTATACAGTATTATCTTCAATATAACACTGGTTAATATTGTCCGTTTTGGCATGTTTAAATCGATTCGTAAAATATCCCAGTATTTTGTTATCTAAAACAAATAGACGACTTTGCGGATTGACAGTAACAGCGAAAAATTGTAGTGAAAGGACGTAATATATAATATATATTTGGATTTTATGTGAATTTTATATTGAAAACGCTTTAAACTATCTATAATTGTACCGCTCTTATTTGTATTACAATTGGAGACATTGTAACTTAGACATGCATTTATATTGTGTTAATAATGTTTGGAAAATGTGTTTGGTACTTGTGATCGTCAAATCCTGGATGTGTTTAGGGTCCACCTCTATCGGTAAGTAGAGTATTTTAAATCAAGTTTAAGAAACTGTCATATAAATCCAAATCAATGGGACATTATTAACAAAGATAACCGACATTTCTTTGAATTTGACACAGTTTATTTGTTTGTGCTAACAAATATTATGCATGTTATTTGGTAACGGCGACATTAGCTAGATAATATTTGTAATTGGTTTTGTGAATTATTGGCTGGGGACATGGGCTCATTCTGTCTAGACACTATATTCGTTAGGCTGGGGTAAATATTTCAGGAAGGGAATGATAGCACATGTCCCATATCAAAATTTAAAAGAATGTGTCTTAATTCAAAGTTTTTACAATTTATGTTTAAAAGAAACAAATGCATTTCCTTTAACAAGTACGTTTGTTTTGAATTCGGCTAATTTCCCCGTATCTTTCCACCGTTTTATTCCAAACACGTAATGTCTCTAAATGTGTACATACATTAGCGTAACACTATTTATAAACATTCTAGTAGACACGCCCGCGTTAGTAAAGTAGCCAGTTTGTCGTATTCTTGCTAACATATACTTGACGAAGAAGTGGATACCATTTATATCCGTACTAATCCACTGTATGATGTTGCATTCAAAGATATACACAACATAGTTTGCATCCGCATACAGTTGCACCGTCTGACCATAAAATGCATTTTTTGAAGATAACTTTTTTAAACTTAGGCATCGATTTCATAAATTTAGCCAAAGTGTTTAATGACAGGCGGGTGACTGATACGCAATTCCCAAATATTTCAAGAATATAGACTCCTGCAATATGTTACAAGTATAAGAAATCTTATTTTCAATTACAATAGGATAGTTTCTGATGTTCAAATAGAGACATATAATCCCATTGATTGTCAGAATTCTAAATTTCGCTATGAACATGCCAGACACATACCCACCGGCAATCTTGATGTTATTGAGGATAAGAGGATCAGGCAAATAATTGCAAAGGTCGTAAGTATCGCCTTCCATCGGGTATTGATTTTAATGCCCGTCGCAATGAAAACACGGATTGATAAACAGATTTCTGTACCAAGTGGTGTAAGCGTGAAAAAGCAAATAAAATTCACTTTGTGCTTGTATGAGAACACTTTCTCAAATTATCGTATTACGTACACTATTTTACGAGTCAAATTCCTATCTACTTCACGACAGTCTACTTACACTTTCACTTTAAGACACATTAAGAAGGGAATCTAGAATCTCCATACTCAATGTGTTCTAGTTCCTGTAGGCAAAGCTTCCAACAATATAATCATTTTCTGATGATTGCATTATATCAATACTTTGAATGCAGAGCTACCAAGCACGTCTGCTTATCTAACCAAGCAATTGCTGGAGGTGGGCATTGTTTTCCAGCATGTGATCTTTTTGGCGTCTATGAAGGTTTCTGTAAAGAGTAAGCAGAATAAGATCCATACCATGTACTTTATTCCTAAACTTCACACAAATCCAGTCAACATGTTATAAAATACGGATGAAAGGTTTTTGAAAACAGGGTATAAGGAGTATCATGCCTCCACTCTTAGCACCTACGACTGTCCACACTATACACCACTCTAAAAAATAACCTGTTCAAAGATAAATTGATTCATCTTAGAGAAAAGACTTTCGCCAGAGAAGGAAAACATTTTCGTGCTTGTAGTGATGCCAGGCTTTCATTACAAACGCCCCTAATGATATATGTAATAAGTGGACTTGCGCTGATGTTTGTAGAGCATTGACTTTTCTTCTCAATAACATCTTTATAAAATACGGTAAAAACAGTTTAACGCCAAGTTGTTGGTATTCCTATGGGTACTTACTGTGTTCCATGTCGTAGTTTTGTTTATATACTGCTACGTATGAGTAGAGTATGAGTATACTGCTATAACAGATGTTATGTTCAGTTTGTCTCCTTCTAGTCAGAGTTACATTAGTGATGCTTTTAATAATCCATCTCGGTATGTAAATGACTCAATATTGATAATACGTACTTTGATCAAGTGGTCACTAACATTTAATCACCAGAGCTCAAGTTTAATAAAGCCAACAGTTCGCATATTACAGCAGCATTCCTCGACCTTCTTCCCTGGATTTCTAATGATTTCATACATAATAAAATCAATGATAAGAGAGATGACTTAAACTTTGACATCGCAAACTATTCACATTTGGATGGATATGTACCTCGTGCTGCATCATACGGGGTGTATATATCCCAGCTCATTCGTTTTGCTAGAGCTTGTAATGATGTTAAGGACTTTAATGGTCGAAATCAAGTCATTACAGGTAAACTTCTTCAGAAAGGTTTTCTTTATCATAAACTGCGTAGGTCTTACTCACAATTCAATCGCCTGGAGAAGTACAGCACCAACGACTAGGAATACCACAACCTTTATTTCATGCAGATGTAGTCTATAAACTGGATCCGCGGGTTTCCTGACCACTTTGCAAAATTAATCAGGAAATTCGTCTGAAACGGATACGACCCTTTAGTATTGCAATGCTCTTCATCTGTACTGATTGAACCCTCTACATTCAGTCACTACGCTTCACTTTTCCCTTGTGCGATGACTGGACATCCTCTTGGGACTCTATGACTGCGCCTGCTGAAAGCCTGACAAAGGGAGGTAGGTGCATGAACATTCGTCCTAAGTTTGATTTGGTCGTGCCCTAGATTGTTTTTCTCTTTGGCTGCAACTGCTGTAGTTGTTCAGCACAATTCTTGATAAATCCATATTTTTTTCTAATATTCTTTTTATATACAACAACATTTAAATGTATATTTTGTCAATTTCTCTGGATGTGGATTTTATTGTTAGGGATTTCTTTTTAATGGGATGTCCTTTTATTTACACAGTTTTGTCAATTTGGGCGTTGAGGACAGGATACTAGCGAGGTTGTGTACACATAAAATCAATTTAATATAACCTGTACGCCGTATTGCCTACTGACCGCTTCATGCCGATCACCTTGTCTTCACCACTCTTTATGTTATTGGTAAAGACTCATGATATCTCTTTTATAAC